>RJWM01002689.1:0-124639 GCA_004363535.1 Dasyprocta punctata
CATGTTTATCACAGTGTCATTTGTATTAATTTGAAAGTTCCAAATAATCTTTAATTATCTTTATACAATTGAGTGCTATCTGGAAGTTAAAATTAATGAACTAAAATTTGTGTGTCAATGTAGATCAATGTTTAAAATATAATTTAAGTTTAAAAATTTTAGGATAATTGTAATGAATAAATGATGTATCACTTAAAAAAAAAAATATTTAAAACTGGAAGCATCATTCCAGGAGTATAAACATAGCTTATAAAATTAAATGTGCTATTCCATATATGGGTTATAACTATTTTAAATACCAGTTTTAATAACTTGTTTATATTCATTGAACTATGGGTGTCTCAGTACTAGACACCTAAATCTATTCCTATGTGTTGGTGTTTCTGTATTCATTAGAAGAGCTCAAGGTACAGACAGTGTCATGTAATATTTAGAACAAGTATTTTTCCTTTTTTACCCTATTGCCAGAACATTTATAGTGACTAGGTAAGCAACAGTTCAAAAATCAAAGTTTACCATCCATAAGGAAAATGACCTTTTTTAAATCAGAAAGAAAATGTCCTTCCACAATAGAGGAAAAAGCAAGTTAAATGAGAAAAGACACTAATGTGATGCGTTACAAGTGAAGTTAGCTGAATGCCATTTCCAGAGCAGTGAATTATTTTCCTGTCATTATCAGTACAATAGATAATTAGTGATTATTGCATTGAAGTGTACTGTTATTTTAGTCCTTTTCAATAGTTTAGATGTATGTACATTTGCCTATCACTCATTGTTGAAACTCCTAATTTATTTACATTGTTACTCTAAAATGGTTAATTAAATAAAAGGCATTGAACATATTTAAAATCATTCCAGCTTAACCCTTTTTTGAGGGTCAGATAATGTTTTTCAGTACAGTGAATTTTCCAACTCTACTTTCATCCACTGGTCTTCTCTTTCATCCCTTGCACTCCAGTGAAAAAGATTGTAGCAGCCACTATTGAAAATTTATATTTTTGACAATAAGGCAAAAACAAAAATATGGTTGGGAGGATCATTAAATATTTACATTTGACTTCAGTTTTTCCTTTTTCATCATACTAGGTCATGTTTATGACTGACAGACTGGAATATGCCCAGGATCAGAAAGCGAATGATTTAGGGGCAACTCCCAATTCTGTCACCTACCAGCAAGGCAAACTTTGAGTAAGAGACCTGCATTTTCTGTGCCTCAGGCTCTTCATCTATTAAATGAGATAAGAATAATGGTAGGTCATGCACAAATATTATAAGTATTGAATGGAAATATACAAACATACATGGACATTTAAGACAATACTATTATGGTTTGGGTCTGGAATGTCCCCCAAAGCCTCTTGTTTAAAGACTTGGTTCCCCAATGCAGCAACCGTTCTCAGAGCTCTAGCCTCATCACTGGATCAGTCTGTTAATGGGTTGTTACTGGATGGTGGAAACCTCAGGAGGTGGGGCCTGGTAGGAGAACATAGGTCATTAGGGGGCATCCTTGACTGGTGTATCACATTCCTGGCCTCTTCCTTGTTGTTTCTTTTTCTCTGCTTTCTGACCATGGTGAACCAAGCAGCTTCTTTCTTCACGTTTCCGTTTCCGTGATGCTGTGCTTTATTTTGGACCTAAAGTAATGGAGCCAGCAGAATATAGATTGAAACCTTTGAAACTGTGAACCTAAGTGAATTTTTTCCTGTAAGTTGATTTTCTCAGGTATTTTGGCACAGTCACAGAATGATAACTAACGAAGTGCTTATCATATACTAGGCACTGAATGATGTTAACTGTACTTATCTTCAATTATTGGTAACTTTAACCCCTTTTTCTACCACGGTGCACTCTACCTCTCTACACTGTTTTATTTTTATAATACTTACTCTAGATTATATTTTCATGTACATGTGTGCACTTGTTTATTTTATAGCAAATCCCCTAGACCCTCCCGTCTTCCCTTACTCTAAAACACACACACACACACACACACACGCACGTGTTCTTCATAAGTGGAAAGTGCCTGATATATACAGTTCTAGGGACAGGATTAATAATATTTTAGTGACTATTACATTAATGAATAAGATATTAATGAGTCAATATTATAAAATCGGTACTGGTGTCCTTTAGATATTATCTTCATAATATTGCCACATAATTTATTCTTTAGATTGAATAATTCATGGTTCTGATCCTATTTAACTATTATTCTAATCTTACTCAAAGAATAAATTTTCTATGCTAGGATCTATCTGCTCATATAATTTACAAAGTTCTTAATTATATTATACTTTTTAGTTCCAGAATTTCTGTTTGACTTCTTAATTTAGCAGAGTGATTGAATACAAAAAATAGATATGAACAAGATGACAGAATAGGACTCTTTAACATTCTAACTATTTGTTTGTTTTGGTCATTTATTGTTTATTTTATTGAATTGTTTCTCTGTACTTTTTAAAGTTTGTTGACCTTTCCTAAGACAATTATTTTGAATTCTTTGGGGCTAACTACTTGAAGATTATTGTGTTCTATGAGTAATGTTATGTTTCCTTGACTTTTCCTGTTTCTTGTTACCGTATGTCAATGTCTACAAATTTGAAGACGTATGGAACTATTCCAGTCTTTGTATAATGTGTTTTGCTGGTAACCCCTTTCTCCAGTCAGCCCATCCAGAGATTCTGGGCAGGCCATCTTGCACAGTCTGAGGTGGAGTGCTGCTGGAGCACAAAGACAGGCTTTCCTGGTGTCTGAGTCAGCAGATGAGTGGACCTGGCACCTGGAACCACAGGTTTAACCTTGTGGTTTGGATCTATCAGGATAAATCTGTTGGTTGGGACTGTAGAGGTATGAATGGAGACATAAAGGGGCTGGCCAGCAGGCTAAGTCTTTGAGGGCAGGCCTGGGTCCTAGAGTCTTGAAGATCTGCTGGAACTTGGATTTATAGGGGCTGAGCCAGGGCTGGGATCTAGTAGAATGAGCCTGGACACTGGGTCAGCATAGGACCATGTAGGCTGGTGTGGAGAGTAGAGCTATAAGGTCTACATTGGCCCTGGGAACGTCTAGAGTCTGTGTTCATGGGTGTACACTGGTGACTAAGACAGGTATGCTGACTTGGTTCAGGCGGAATTTGAAACCTATAGCTACGTGAGCCAACCTGGCCCTGGGCTATTCTTAAACCAGTGGTGATGATGGTGTGTGTGTGGGGGGGAGGGTGCTGGTGTGTAGGTGCAGGCCATGTGGTTGTTTGTGATGCCAGCTTGATGATTAGGGCTGCTACTGGGGCAGTTTTGAAACTTGGAGTCATGAAGCCAGCTGAATGTTGGGAAGTGGTCCAGAGCATAAAGTCACTGGGAGTGGGGGTGGGCTGGAGGTTCAGTCTGTAGGTGCTAACCTGAAGTCTGGCTGTGAGGTCTTGTCTGTTACTGGGCTTTACTGGGATGGGCTGGGAGTTGATGTTTAAGAAAAAGTCAGGTGCTCATTTCCCAATCTATTCCCCACCCGAGGGTACCTGTCTCTGTGCTTTGCTGCCTGGGACTGGGAGAAAGGTAACATAGATAATGTAAGGCTGTCTTATTTTGTGTTTTCAAAGAATATTTTCTAATTCTTATGTTATGAATCTGTGCTGTAATATTTCACCTGGAGTATCTTTAGCTGTTGTGAAGGTATTTTTTATGTATATATATTCATGCAATAGATATTTCTACATGGGAATGAATGCTAAGAGTCCTGTTCTGTCATCTTTTTGATATCTACTTCTTATGGTCTTCCTTCTTTTGCCCACTTCTCTGCAAATTTTCATCAGTAGCCACATATAGTTTTAGTTAGGCAAGATGAATAAGTTCTGGATATCTAATACATAAAACAGTGACTATAGTTAACAATACTGTATTGTCAGTTTGAAATTTGCTTAGAGCGTAGATATTAAGTGTTCTCATTCACACAAAAACGCAATAATGAGTTGATAGATATATTGATTAGTGTGATTGTGGTGCTTACTTCACAATTTACACATATGTCAAAATATTAAGTTTTATAATTTAAATATGAAATATGTGTGATTTTTATTGATTGATTATATCTCAATAAATATAAAAAGGAAAAATCATCAAAATGGCAGAATGCAGTGTGTGATAGATTGATTACAAAAGTATTATATCTTTATTTATAGTGCCACAACTGATAGTAGCTATATCTTTAAAGCAGCCTAAATGTCTGTCAGTAGATGAGTGGATAAAGAAAATGTGGTGGAGCCCTACTCTGCCATAAAGAAGGATAAATTTGAGCCATTTGTAGGAAAATGGATGGACCTTGCGACCATAATGCTCACTGAAGTAAATCAGACACACAAGCTTGGATACTGCATGGTTTCTCTTATATGAGAAAACCAAAGTATAAATAAAAGCAATGTAAAAGATAGATAATAGAAAGTAGGGCTATAGATCTTTTTCAAATGGGACGAGGATTAAGAGATGGAGAGAGGAGGAGGGAAGGGAAGGGAAAGAGGTGAAAAAAGAATTTAAGTGTGTTCTGTACATGTTCCAAGTCCCCATAAGGAATGCAAACACTATGTACTGCATATGTGTACTAGTTAAAACAAAAACTAAATAAATTCTTAAAACCTTTATGCTTAACCTTCCAAAAAAAAATGACCCTTCCTAAAGGCCATCTTTTATCCGCACCTTTTGTACTATGTCTTTGTGGCTTCTCCCATTAAAATTTTCAATCAGTTTCCCCACCTCCTGAATCCATGGTACATTTGCTTTGCCCAACAGATTGCAGCAAGTATAACATTTGCTACTTCCCGGTCTAGGTCTCAGGAGGTCACATACAAGTGGTTGAAAAGTACAGTAAATTTTTTGATTGAAAAAATGTATTACAACAATAGACACATTGGCATTAGTCTCCCTCAGAATACTCTGCTTTGCTTCAAACACACTGATCCAATCATTTTTGACACTTTCTGAAGTAGTTTTGGAAGTCCTATTTTGTGAGTGTCCTTATGAGGTGTGATCAAAAATATGGCATATGATGCTACTGAGAGACACCCAACAGAAAGGCAGATTCATAAATACATCGGTGTGTCCTCATAACTTACTCAGCAGACCTGACACCTTGTGACTTCTGGCTCTTCCCTGAAATAAAACAAAGCAAAGACATGAGAAGTAAAGATTTTGAATCAGGCCCAAACATCAAAGCAACCAGGAGAGCGCAACAAAAGACATTCACCAAAAAGAAATTCCAGAACTGCTTCAGAAACTTCTAGAAATGATGGGATAAGTGTGCTCACAATGGGGGGGGGTATTTTGGAGGGGATTAATGGCAATGCATGTTTTACTGTATTACATTGAAAACAAATTGTGAATTTCCACAGTATTTTTTGATCATACTTCACATACTTCTGCAATTTCTTAAAGGTCTACCTCCATCATGAGAATGACTTCAGGCAAGTTTGAAGGCAGAAGAGGGAACTAGGTAGTGGAAATAAGTTATCTCATTTGGAGCTGTCCATGACTGGCCAACACTGACCAAAGATATGAGTAGGCATAGCCAAGATCAGCAAAAGTTGATCTACAAGAGTAAAACTACATCTCAGTCCATATACTCACGATAAAAAGTTGATTGCTGTACATAGCGGGGGATTTGGGGTTGTTTGGTGTGCTTGCGCTTCATTATTGTAGTAATAGCTAGTGAGTAGTAGTGGTATAGTTGATGTAGATACTGTTTCCAAAGTCTATGACCATAAACACCTCCTACTTTTCACCTTTTGAACACATATTCTAGTAGCAAAAAAGTCTAAGCAAGAAATTCATTATGTATTGTGATAACTGAAATAATAGAAGCACAACTTGGTAGTACGCAGAGAGGGAAGTAATTTTTTTTTTTTCTGGACTGGAGAGGCAGAGAAAATTGTGCGATAAAAGGTAGTGTCGCAGGGGAATTAGCATCAGAGATGAACTTAGGTGGAGTTATCCAGGTGGACGGGGAAAAGAAGGACTTTTTTGTAGTGCATGAAAAGAGAGAATCATTAAAAGCTTTTATGCTAGGAAATGCTATGATGAGGTTCATGTCTGGAAAGATCAGTTTGGAAGCATTATAGTAAGTGCATTTGGAGTTGGCTGTGTTTGAAAGGAAGTGGAACCTTCAGAAGCCATTATAGAACTCTGAAAGTATTGAATGATGATAATGGCAGTGAAAATGGAGATGAAAGAATAGCTGTCCTTATTTGAGAAAGGGTGGAGAAAAAAAGACCTTTGGAGGAAGTGGTGAAAAGGTCCTTAAAGAATGTAAATTTCAAAAAAAAATGTAGGTTTTAAAAGTAGAAATAGAGGTGAGATATTCCAGGCACAAGAAATGACACAGATGAGGCCAAAATAGTAAGAAATTCAGATTATTCCCAGAATATAGCATGTCATTCTTATGAGAGGGAAAGACATCCATTTAAAAAATTGTTTTATAAAAACAAGAACAGTTGAAGTTGAAAATAAAGTTGTACACCAGGCAAGTAATCATTATAAGTGTTCCAGAATTTCAATGTTTTTCAATAAAGTCTGCCTTATTCTCTGATTCCTCTCTTGTGGTTGACAAACGATGGTGTCAAACAGTGTTATGTTAATCATTAATGTATTTCTGATTTATCTAAAGAGCTAATCAAATGAGGAGGTTCTAAGAAAACCAGGTGATGTTGGTCCAGACATTCAAGTCAACCAGAAGTGGTAGTGACAGCGGACCCTGAGTGGAGAGGTCTCTGAGTCAGCCCCAGTGATGATGTGAGTGACCAGATCATCACCAGTTACCCTCTGTAGCTGTAATTTGTACTTCCTTTGTATCTGAAACCATCTCTCAAGGAGAAAAGTGTTCAGAAGAATAAATTCTGTTAGTTTGCCATGTCTTATAGGTAGATGAGATTATGTGAAATCTAGAAAGAAGGTTGATTAGTACTAAAAATTCAAGAGACTAAATGGAATCATAAAGTTTTGAAACATCAGGAGGTTAAGTTGAAGGACCCTCAGTATGTAAGGCTTTGAAACCCAGGCTGAGGGTTCTAAGTACATTTAGCAGGTCATTGGAATCACCGCTAGCTTCTGAGTAGGTGTGGATAAGATTTTTGATGGTACGGGAGAGAGACTAGAGCAGAAGATGCCTCTAGTGGAGAGGCAAAGAAAAGATGGATTTGGAGTTCTTCCAATTCAGAAAAACTTACAAGAAAGGACCTGATTCCACTGATAGCAAACTTTAAGATACTGAGCTTTATTAGCTGTCTTTAACAAAAATAATAAATGTTAAAGGATAGTGTGTCTGAGAAAGAATGCCGGATGACTTGATTTGTTATTTCTTGAGTCTAGAAAGACTCTCAGACATAAGGAACACTAAAATGGAATTGGATTTTTGGAGCTTGGAAGGAAGAACAGAGACAGAGGAATAACTTAGTAGATATTCACAATGAGGTGATAGCTTGAAGCTGCAGAAATAGATGTGAAAGAAGAAAGAAGGGAAGAAGGCAATGTGAAAAGAAAATGACCAACTGGTTTATAATCTCCAATGGGATTTTGAGAGTAAAATACGTTGATAATAAAAATTAAGCCAGGACAATAAGCTACACTAAGATATTCCCAAGACAACTGGGAGATGTTAATACTTGAGAGAAAGAAGGAACACTGTGGAGCCTTAAAGGGTAAACTTTGGAAGGGCTAGGAGGGAAAAAATTTAGAATCAGGAGGTATAGGCTGCAGAGTGAATTCTGAGTAGAGAGACCTGAGTAACCACACTGTTTATCAGACAGGGCTAAAACTCCAGGTGGGGAAGGATGATGGCTCCTATGAAGACATACATAACTAAAGCCATGGAACATTTAAAAGCTTCTAACCGTAAAATAGTATCTACTTTTGAGGGGCAAAGTATTCTGGCTATTGCTAAGCTCTCCACCACCTACCTTTATCTCATGTTAGAAAGTGCACAGAAATATCACTTGGCTCCTTGGTGTCCTGGAACAATTTTATGGCTCTGAAGAGAGTACAGATGAATTTCTGACTGTTTTCATTTCATGCTTTGGGTTTACAGGTGCAGAGTGTGTAGTTCTGCATTGTTACTGGAATTGCAAAACATTTTTGAAGCTTCCAGCATGTCAGGCTCTGTGATTTTGGATAAAATCAGATTTTACAGTCTGTTGTGTGCCCTTAATATTTCCTGTCAAAAATTGTCAAAAGAAAACAAAGTAAAACATCTCTAGCAGCTGTTTGAGATGTATTCTGAATTTTATTTGGTGCAGTTTGAATTGGAAAAGCAAACGTTTTTTAATTTATTTTTTGGTACTGGGAATTGAACTCAGGACCTCATGCTTGCCAGGCAGGTGCTGTGCCACTGAGCTAAATCCCCAGTCAAATTCTTTAAGTGTAAATTGTCATGAAAATGTTATGTCTTGTACTGTTACTTTTACTATGATTTAGGAATGTCATGAAGGCCATGCTTCAAGCAGTGGCACCCTTCTGATGGGGTGATAGTTTTTAAACTAAGCTGCTTCTTGGGTCTGCGTCAGCTCGACCCTGGTCAACTTAATCCCTTTTAAGGATCATTTTCTGGCTGAAGTGGTAAATCACCTTGGCCCAACATGGTTCTGAAAATCTCCAGGAAATTTTCCTTGCGGATCCTGGTAGCTCTGCATCTTACTATTTGTCATGCTTGGGTAAAGAATCCTACTCACTCAGATCAGAAGTTTCTAGCAGACAGTTTGTGTGTGTGTGCGCACACAAGTGCACGCATGTGCTTGGGGGTTGAACTAAGGGCCTTTATACTGCACTACATTTCCAGTTCTTTTTAAATTATCTATTTTGAGACAACGTCTCACTACATCCCTAAGTTGCACAGGAAGGACTTCAACTTGCTATTCTCCTGCCTCAGCCTCCCAGAGGTCTGGGATTATAGGCATGTCTCACCATGTCTAGCCCAAATAATTCTTTTCTATTTTTCTCTACTTCTTTCTTGCCACAAAATAAGTCCCACTTTTTCCTTCCTAAACTATATCTATCACGGATCTGTTAAACCAAATTTATAAAATTGAGTGTAACACTCTGTACACTGGCCAGTGGAGGGCTATGTACAAGTAAGATACGTGGCAGTGTACAATGTTTGTACCAAATCCTTGATTTTGGTGTGGTGGGTACATGCTCAATTTTCTAAGTAAAAGATTACCAAAAATAATTTTCTGCCAAAAAATATTCTCCAACTTATTTAGTGCTAAGAGAACTCTAAAGAAGTTCTTGGCTCTTTGATTGTGAAATCATACAGTCACAGGTGGGTTGGACTGGGGAAAGACTAAATCTCTTGCAACAAAATACCCTCATCTTTCCAGCAAGGAGCAGAGACCTAGAAACAGTGGAGCTAACTTACACCCACACATTCTTGGTGGCCCAGTGAGGTCCAGAGTCCAATTATCGGCATCCAGCTTCATGCTTTCCCCACTATGTGACCAGGATGACAGGTGTCTCCTGATCAGAAAACCAGAGCACTTCAGAGAGCAGTTTCCTGACACCACGGGTGATATGTGAGCCAGCTGCATGGCATATGCTTTGTGTTCTTTAGAGCAAATTTCAGAAGCTCCACTGTTTGTAGACGAAGGGCACATTTTTGGATGTATAGGTCATTCAGACACAGCAAGGATGTTCTTCAGGGTCACAGATCTGGCTTCAACACCTGCAATTTGTGCAGGTGCAAGTAGTTGTTTGATGAAAGGTAGAGACATTTATGGGAAATTAAGAATTCAAATTGTTCACCATGCAAATATTTACCAGAATTGTCTTTCTCTACCAAGACGAGTATGTCGAGCAGGATAACTAGCTCCTATGGTGTGAATCTCCTTGTATCTGATCAGTCCTGTCCTGCTCCCTTTAAAATACTATGCAAAAGATAATAGAAAACACCATTTTCGGTATGTACTTCTCATTTGTTATATACATGTCCAGTGTTCATGTTTTTAAACCTCAGCTGAGGACTAGCTTAATTGTGCTGGAGTGTCCTAAAAAAGAATATTTAGACTCTGCTGTTTGGAAAATTCTTCAATAGATGACCACTTTGACTATGTGGAGACAAGATGTTCATGGGAGAAAACTGAGATGACTTAAAGGTAATACTGTAAAGTGACTTTTAAAAACTAATGGGCCTCATTTCTTCTTCCATTCTCAAATAAATGATGAACACTGTAGGTATCAAGAAGAGGCTCTATTATGAGTCTATAGACTGCCTACTGCTGTGTTAAAGAGTCATTTTGACATAGCAATGCAGAAAGGTGAAGTACACAGTTTGTGTTCAAATTGTGTTTGATTCTAGGAACTGTAGAGGTTCAGGTTCCAGCTGATTATGGAATGGCATTAGCAGTGGTTGTAATCCTATTGTATAAAATATATACATGAACTAGTATTTGAATCTAAAAGAATATTCAAGTTGTTTCTCTTTCTTTTAGAGCTATTGTGTAGAACAAAATATACTATCATTATACATAGAAGTCTATCAATTCTGTTATTTTTGGTTCTATGTATATATGAGCTTCAAGAAGGAATTTTTTTTATTAATGACCAATAGTTTAACTAGTCCATAGTGTACTTGTAAGACACCAAAGTGTACTAGTGTACTTGGGGATGACATTTACAGAGCAGATCTCCAACACTTCTTCCTTATTGAAATTTTAATGGAAAATTTCTAATTTTTTTTAAAGCAAAGCAAACATAATGCACATCATTGCAAGGGATTTTAGGATGACCCAAAGGTTGGTAGTTGGAAACAATAAGAGCTTCTCTGAGGTTTGCCCAAGCACATGGAAATGGACAAAGTCACTTTGGAAATACTTCCTGGTTTCTGTCTTACTCTGTTCTTGATTGCAGTCCACTTCTAAAATCAAAGGCCCCCATTCCTATCCCTTTTATTTTATCATCTGTGAATATAACATCATTAACATAAGAGAAAAAAGGTTAAAAAAAAGAGCCAGTAGGTAAGTGAAAGCATACTGCTCAAATAAAAAGTGTTGAGCTCTTCCAATGAGACCTCATTGAAATAGCTATGTGTTCTCCCATCTGATTTGAAATAGTATGGTGGTTGCAAGGAGATTATTTAGATTCGGTATCAATACCTGTTTGTCCTTAAGCACATTTTAAAACCTCCTCACACTTCAATTCCCTGATGTATAATCTGTGAAATATCAAGGTTTCTCTCAAAGGACTATTATCAGGACTAAGTGAAACAAAATACTTAGTTCAAAGCACATTCACATTAGGGCCTAGACTTTGCAAAAGTCCAGTAAAATGTAGCTACTTCATTACTAGTATAGCATTAGTACCACTACTACTGTATATAAATTCACTGCATGTTTTTTTTATATAAGCCAGGGAAATTCTCAACAAATCATTCATTCATACAGCAAAATATCAGAAAGGTATTATGTGTCAAGGTGACAGCTAAAGAGATAAGAAAGGAAAGGCAAGTATGTATTTTATATATTGTAAATGTATAATATACATACGTACATACTATAACAATAATAACACATTAAATATACAAGTAAATGTATCAAATATCAGTTTCCTATGGCTGACATAGAAGTGCTGACATATCTGTGTCACATAGAAAAATAACCTGTGGGTGTAGGGTATTACTGACACAAAACATGGAAAGTGCCATGACCAGATGTATTTTCATGATTTAGTCCTGTGACCTAGTATTGAGGATTCAAATAAGCTTCAAATGAATAAATTCATCAGCAGCTAATGATAAGTACTGTATTTTGCATTTAGTGTCAGAATCAAGCCAGCAAGGACAATAGAGAGAGTGTACTAAATTTGGTTTTTGTTTTTCTGCAGCTGGATTACTATCATCCAGGAACCATTTAGCAAAACAGACAATAGACACATGGTTTTATTTGTAGCAGTTTGTAGGGAAGGAATGCAGTCCATTGAACCTTCTCTTCCGTAGTAGTTTAGCCTCAGAATTATCTCTATCAGGTGGAGGATGTATTAGGCAATCAGGATCACAGTGGAATGTAGGTGAATTGATTTTTAAATGGTGGTGGTGGGGGATCTGGTTAATTAGGCAATGCAGTTTCCCCTGGGGAATGACTGTTTGACAAGTGGGGGAAATCTAGTGCAAGTAATTTTTTAAAAAACCTTTCTTGAAATAAACATCTTATTTTTTATTTTTTGGCAATTCAGAGACTTGCTGTTAAAATGGTCCTAATGATTTATACCATTGATACTTACCAGCATGTGTGGGTAATGCCCGGCCTGTTTCAATTGCACTACTCTGATGGTATCACACTTATACCCTTCACTCTGAAGTAAACATTCCCCAAAGCTCTCAAACAGATAATGCTCAGAGCTTTCCCCTGGGTCCTCTTTCGAATTAAATCAATTAGGGGTAGGCCATATGTTCACCATATGTATGTCAACTTGCCAGGAATTCTTAAGAGAGAAGGAGAAAGATACATTAAAAAAAAATCACGAATCACTTGAAAACACAAAAACTGAAACAGAATTAATCAGCCAATCAGCTAAATCTCTATTTATATAAAGCAATAATTGATCAAAATTATACAAGATAATATATCTCCTGATTATCATTATATGTTGCATTTCTATTTTTTTCCATTCTCACATGCAATTAATTTCTCAGAGAGCATCTAGAATCAACCACTCCTTATCATGTTTTTTTTCACCTGTTTATTCACAGGAAAAAAGTAAAATGATTGCCAGGCTAGTGATAGTGAATGTCAACAAAGTTCTTCAGAGTTCAATCATCTATAGACTATAGGCGACAACATTTGATGCATATTTTTGGATGTCCTTCACTAAATGGATTAGAAATCCAGTTGACTGGATCCTTATTGTGGCATATTAGAGTTAGGATGTGCAGAACAAGTTTTTTGGGCTAATTCCTTAATTGTACAGGTGCTTTAATTGATTTTTAACCCCTTCGGAGTGTTTCACGCTAAGTGCTTCGCGCATAACAAAAGTTCCATACCCGCGTTCAACAACTGAAATATCAAGGGAGCTGAGGTCAGAGAGGTTGTAAGGGAACAGGTCATCTAACTCCTAAATATTTTGCTTCCTACACCGTGAACATTTTCAAACATTCTCCTGCAAAATTCCCCATGTCCTCCTATATTATCTTATTAAGCACAATGTTCTCACCTTGGCATTCATCCTATCTGCCCAATCCCATTTCTTCTCTGCTTTGTGTTTCTTGTGCTCTCTGAAATTATCTTTATACATTCTCTGAATTTACCCTCATGTTTCCTTTTATTCTGCCTTTGTTCAAGCTGTTCCCATCACATTGATCATCTTTTCTATCCACCTCTACTTTTGAAATCATGTCCACCTCTAAGTAAGAGTAAGGGTAAATTCAGTAGAAGATTCAGAACTGGACCTAATCTGATTTAACAAAAAGTTTATTAGAAACAGCAGGCATCCTCGGTGACTTCCAGATGGGTAGTAGAATTACGCTCTTGAATACGTGCTGTAAGGTGCATGTACAGGGAGCTGAAGTCCTCGCAGTGTGGGGTATGAGGTCTGTCTGAACTCAGCCCCGAAAAAATTTTGAAGTATGCATGAATTATTTTTAAGGCCCTTCATTTTTCTCATCCCTCTTTGGCAACTGTTCCTGTTGTCCATGCTCCAAATGCAGTCCAAGTTGCTCACAGTTCTAGTTCTATTCCTAAACAAATTGGTTTTGCAAAGATCAAAATGGTAAAATTTCCTTTCTATTTCTTTGTTGGGTACAATAGTAACAACAGCAGCAGCAACAAGTATAACAACAGTGTTTTAAAATTTTGTAAAGTTTCTTTAAGATTAGGTAAATATATATCATCTGTTAAAGACAAACATGAAAAACTATCATTTCCATATTTTGTTTTCTTGGGTTTTAATTATACATTTTTGTTAAACAAGCGGTGTTGAAGTTGGAAAGAAAGAAACCAATGACCTGCATTGGGGAGAATGAAGAAAAGTTGTGGCTATGGCTCAATATATGTCATACTTTTCTTTTTAAACAAGAATTCATATTAGCGACTATTAATTTTACAAAATATTTGACTTAAATGTTGTGCTTTTATACATACATGTATTTTGGTCATATCCATCTCCCTATCACCGTCACTTGTACCCCTTCCCCTCTCCCTTAACCCCTTCCTTTTGTCCAATAATAATGTCCTTTCTACTTTCATGTCATTCTTTAAAGTCTACATAATAGGGTAAATCCTGCAATCTTTCTGAGTCTGACTTACTTTGCTTAACATGATGATCTCAAGTACCACCCATTTCCCTAAAAATAACATAATTTTGCTCTTTCTTTATAGCTGAATAACATATATATTTATATCTTCTTTATCCATTCATATGTTGTTGGTTCTATACCTTGGCTATTGTGAATTGTATTACAATAAACATGTGTACGGGTGTTTCTGTAATGGACTGACTGTAATTCCTTTGGCTATATATCAAGGAGCAGTATTGCTGGGTCATAGAATAGTTCATTTTTAGTGTTTTGAGGAACCTCTATACTGACTTCCTGTAAAGTCAGTATACTATAAATTCTATACTAATGTATATTTTCACCAATAGTTAGAAGCATTCTTCCCTCTAATCTTTGCCTGACTACAACAAATTGTTATGCAGTGTTTGCCATATATTAGGAACTGTTTTAGAGTATGTATATTTTCTTTTTGGTCTCATAATGATTTTTTAGGAGTAAATATATTATCCCATTTTACAGATGAGGAAACAGAGAATTATAGAGGGCAAGTAACTTGTTCAAGTTGCTCAGTTAGTAAATGACAGAATGAGTATATGAATCCAGTCAGCCTGCCTGCAGTGTGCACTTCCAACTTTGATGTGTATCTCTGATCTCTTTTTGCTTTAAGACATGAACCCTGGAGTACCGTTAATGCTAATACAGTAGTAGTTAGAAGTAGTTAATTCTGCTTTTATTTGTCTATCCTGTCTGGAATTTCTCTCTTAGATTTCTGAAAATACAAAGTTTTTCCCTTTCTCCTTTCTTTCTGTCCTTTCTCCACTGAATAGAGTCAATTTTATGATAAACTTGATTTTCAAATAATTGAGCCAACAAATGTGTAAATCACGTTAAATATAATCCTTCCACCTTCCATTCTTAATCTTAGGAATTTTCAGGCTACTGTCTATGACCTTGGATTTCCTATCTTTTTTCTGCTTCTTCAAATTTTTTCATTTACTGAAAGCACTGGCAACTCTGTACAGGTCCGCCTTTGGGCAACATGCACCATTAAGTCAGTTGAAGCTATTTCCCACTTCTTCATGCTGAACGCTGTGTTCTTTTTCAGTAGTCCTCGCTGACTTCCACAGCGACTGTCTGTATCCAAAATTAGTTCATTAATTTTTCTACAATATCCCCTAAATATGTGAGATAACCATTTACATTTTAAATGAGAAATTTCTGGTTCATAAGTTTCCTATACAGGTACAGAAGGGCCTTGTGGGAAAAATACATAGTAAATTTATTTTCCTACCGACAATAGGGGAAGATTGTGTATAAAGAACTAAGTCCTATATATTTGTATTTTGGCTAAGGCCCTTGAGTTAAAGATGAGAAAGACATTCAGACAGTTACAGCAATACTTATAGTATAAACTAGAATAAAGGCAGTGACAGTCATCTCAGACTAAGAAAGTATGATAATTTGGATTAAAAATAAGGAACAGCTGTTTGGGGAAAATTTACAGTAAGAAATGTTAAATCATTTTGCAATGAAGAATCACATATTTTAGGGATAGAACCATTCATACTTAAAGAGGACATAGATTCGAAGAAAATATAGTGGAGGAAATGGGAATATTCCATTGCATCTTATCTCTTGCTGTAATAGGAAGTAAACAGACAAGATGAGATTAACCCTTGGGACTCAATGCTCTGCTAGGTTTCTTGGAACCTTGCAAAAAAAGATGGACCATATGGCAAGGAGTACCTTTGTGACAACACAGACTTGGATGCAATTTCAAGGATTATAAATCCTCTTGTTTCATCCCATAATTTTATGAACAGCTGGCACTGGGAAGTGTAACATTGCACTATTAAGTACCTATGGGTTTTAAAAAAAATATCTTCCTGAGTAGCATCCGGATTTGGCCCCTGGAAAACAGAACATGGCACTGTTCCAACATGGTCATTAATCTGCCCCAGAGGGGCAGTCTTCCCACATGGGGTCCCATCCATAACGTCTGTTGTAGTGATCTGTTACACCATATGGGGGAAGACAAAACAAGAGATCGAGCAGCAGAGAGGCACACATAACCTGGAATTCTGGCAGAAAAAAAGGAAAGAAGGGAAAGAAGCATTACACATTGTCTGTCCATATAGCTGGGCAGAAGTCAAGTAGTTAATTATATACCTATTACTGGGCCTTGGAGTCTGTCATATCAACATAGAAGGGGTTGAGAGAATTAGTAGGGAGAGTAAGTGTTTCTGGAAAAGCATCAAATTAATATCCTTCCTGTGGGATCCTTCAAGGCCAACTGAATATGAGAGGACAGAGCTCCTGCAACACTATTATGTTATGTGTACAATGCCTTCATGTGACACCGGCAACACAGAGATGACCTCGGTGAGGTAGGAGATAAAGCCCTGGACATGATCCAAAGCTCTTTATGATGGTTCATGGCCTTTTCTTGGTCAGATTTCACCTACCCTTTGTCCCATGCTATGCTGCAGCCAAACCAACTGCTTTACTCTTTAGAACTTGGAAAAGAAAGAGCTGAATGGTTGCATGTGTAGTTGGGTGGCGTAGATGGATGCGTCCACCCATACATGAATAAATAAATGCTTGTGTGCAGCAGTGTACTGGGATGTATCCCAGAACCAGTCAGCTAGTGAGCACAAATGCTAGTGGCAGTTAGAGTGCTTCTCTCCTGGAAGCAGTTTTATAAGATGGCAGAGTAGGGCAGTAGCAGGTAAAATGGGCAGAGTAATGTATGAAAAGACAGAAAAAAGTGACCATATGGGAGAAATTTTGTGACTTTCATATTTAAGTCAGAATCTTCCTCATATATTTTGCTTTGGAAGTGGAATATCCAGCAGTGCAGAGTACATTCCCTCAACCAGCTCAAATTAAGACTGAGCTAATGTCAGCTCAGCTAAGGAAAGGTGAGTCTGGTGACTGGAGAGAAGAAAGGGAAAATGACCACCTTCTTTGAAGAGAAGGAGCACACTTGACAGGCAGGACCTCAGGGCTCTGGGAGAGCTATTGCCTTGCGCAGGCATGGACAACAGGAAGTGGGTGCAAACAGACCTCTCATCGATATAAATACACACAGACTTAACCTGTGGTTGAACTTCTGCCCTTGAGTGACCAGTGCCATTAGGACAGAGGTCAAAAGGTTGTAGTGGGACAGAAAATGGAGCCTTATTGAATGAAAGAGAAAATGAAATATTCTTTTGTTTGCTTCCTTCTGTGGTTTGTATAGCCACTGTGATGTCATAGTGGGGTCCAGAGTGGGAAAAAGAAGTCACTGATTTATCACAGTCTGAAAAAGGCTGCCGGAAATTCAATTAAGCACTGGAAAAAAAAATCATATAAAGACTCACACAAAAGTGAGTCTCATTGCTCTCAAGACAGTGTGCAGAAGTGATCAGTTGCCGGTGATAGTAAGGTGGTGTGAGAGCAGCATCAGAAAATTCCTCTTCCCGTTATCTGCAGAGTGGGAGAAATGCAGATGTAGGTTCACAGCTGTCTTCCCTGCTCACTTCTCTGACAGGCTAGATAAAAGTGTTTGATGTTTAAAGCTGTACAATCTGAGAGCACATCAATAACAACATACTAAAAAATTCACTTGCACGCACATACATACATATTCAAGTACATATATACAAATCATCCATAAAAGAGCATGGAAATGTGAGGTTCACTTGGCATATTGATTAACCTCACAGATGAGTAGGGGAATTAGAGATGTCTTGCTTTGTTTGGCTATTTCCATCCTTTTAAATGTGAGCATTTTTCAAAGTTCTGGATGATTCTCTTTCTTTCAGAATAATTTTTTCTGGGTAAAAGAATCTAAAAATTTAAAAGAAGATATAAAAAGAAGATATAAAAGACTAGCCTGTTTTCCAAATAATCCAAAATTCTATTAGGGAATTCTACTAGGGGGAAAAAAAAAGCAAGGAAAAAAAAGAAAAAAGAAATTACATGATATTGTTTTTGTTTTTTCTGGTTGCCAAACCCCAAAATGTCTGGTTTTATCCTAGAACTTTTATTTCTATGTACCTACTGGTGGGCTGGAATTTACCTACATGGTTTTTACCCCTCTCACTAGCTGGATAAATAATGAACTACTGCTTTTCAAAATGAGTTTTACATTTCAAATAAGCACGTTTTGGGGAACACATGCTATTGTTACTTTTAATATAGTTTTCAACAACCTACCTCAATGCATTCATGGTTTTTATGTCTTATGGAACCCCTGTGTAAAACCACCACAAGCTCTCAGAAATGAGGCTTTAGCTCCTTACAAATGCTGAGCGGACGTGAACACCCTCTTGGGAGATTGATGAGTCCTATTAACCTCGTTGCATAGATGGAAACTCAGAAACAAAGTGACTCTGAGGATTAAGAGGAAGTCAATGTCAGCACCAGGATTAGAATTCACACTTGCCTGGTTTCTCAGCCCATGACCAGCTCCCCCATGGATCACAGCTTTGTCTCCCTCTGTGAGTGAGGGGACAGGGTGTTTCCAAATGTTAAAAGAATCCTGTTATTCTCAGGCCTCTGCCTTGTAGGAAGGTTCCTCTTTTTAATAAATTACAGAGCTGGGAAGTAACTTTGAGGTGATTTATTCTAATCTCCTCACTTTATAAGTGAGAAAAGGGCCATAAAAATGCTAGAAAAAAAGAATAAGAATGTCCAGCTTGCAGTAACATAATAGGGAGGCAAATTGTTGTGAAAATGCTGGAGAGGGCAGGATTTGGAGTCCTGGTTTGAAGTCTGGCTTTGCCTTTCTTTGAACTTCTGCTCTCTCTGTGCAACACAGAAAGCAATGTTGCCTTTAGGATTGTATAAAGATTAAATATGTGAAATGTAGAAGATATCGGGGACACGACAGACGTTTTCTTACCTGCTCATATTTTTATCTCCTTTCCTGTTATAGTTGTATAATTTCTCTATATGTAATAATACTGAAATGTACCCACCCAAGTGTTTAATCCCAGACCAATAGGATTTTGTGGAACTTTAATCTTGGGATTTTGTTGAACAGAATGTCAGGAATTAAAGTCTAAATGCAGCCCGAGGTGGTTCAATGCCTTGAGTTCAGTGTTGTCCAGGGTTCTCAGTGGTGAGTTTCTTTACAGTTAGGATTTGAAGGGTGTTCCCACCCACTACTCTCTGTAAAGCCCAAAGGGCTGATCGAAAGGCACTGTGGCCAAGTGGAGAGCACCTCAAATGCCAGAGTTCTGCAAGATATTTCCTGTGTGGGAGTGTGGCTGCCGATACACACCAGCAGTGATTCCTCTAACAGACCATGGCCCTACTGTTATTTCTTTTCCCACCCACCCCATTTTCTTTTGAAAGAGAGCAACCTCTTTTCCTAATCAGACCAGCATACTCTTTCTCCTCTACAGAATCACTTAGCATACTCTGCCTTATTTCTACCAAGAAAAAATTACTAGTTAATTTTAGTGACTCTAAAAAAGGTTCTCCAAAACTCTTTTACTCTTCCCATTACTGCTGAACTGGGAGTTGTAGGCCAAGGCCTTGCAAGGTTGTAGGAGGAGGGCATAGAAAGGAAATCTGGCCAGGTGAAAAGAGTCATTGGCTTTCTGCCTCCTGGATGTGGCTCCCCACTTGATATTTTAAAACCATTTGAAACTTGAATGTGCTCCAGGAGAGAGGATTTAGAGCAGGAAGGATTGGGGAAAATTTTTTTTTTTGCTTAGATAATCCCCCCCCATGTAATGGGATTGTTATAATAACAATGATTGAGCATGTACTAAGGGCCGCACCTTGTGTCACGTGCAATAACTCATTTAATCCTCAACATGACTTTGTGGGATAGGTTGGAATATTCTGCCATTTTGCAAATGAGTGGCCATGGTGCAGAGAAGCTGGACACCAGGTTCAGGATCTGATACACTGTACCACAGAAGAAGATTCAAACCCAGGGGTCTGTCTGGACTCTGAACTCTTAATCAGCAGCTACTATCAGTCTTGGTTTAAGTAAACTCTCACCATCTCATTCACCAGACCTAGACTCTCCCCTCTCCTGACTCTAGACAGGTCTGCTTCTCCATCCCTCCTGACTCTGTCCTCAAAAGCCTAGGGCAGCAGTGTGTGTAGTGTCTGCAAAGGCATCACAGGATATATTTGGTTCCCAAGGGGCAGCTCACTCACCTAGGCTGATGGCTGAGGTGCCCGGGTGACGAGAGATGAGTCAGTTTCTGGGGAATTAGTTGACAGTAAGAGGCCACGGGATTTGATGGCTTGTGAGCAGGTCTGCCTCAACAGCATCTCTCACAAGGAATCTTCAAATAAAGGAAGGGAGGACATGCTGGGACACATTCCCAAGGTGAGTAGAACCCACTCAGTCTGCCCTCGCGGTGTTCGGCAGGGAGTTCCCTCTGGGATTCAGGGCACTGTATACTCACCTATAGCTGTTTTCTCCCACCATGAAATCTAGTCCTAAGGTTTTGCTTAGGAAGAATAGCGATTTTCTGGGATCAAAATGTGCCTTCCTATTATTTTCCTTACTGGAAGCAAGAATTGGATTCAGGATCACTCTGTTAACCTGCGTATTACTTTGCTGTTTTTGATTTCCTTATTATGTTTTACAGATGAGTAATTTGATGATGCTTTAAAGGAAGCCTGATAGCACCTCTATCAGACAAGGCATATCTTCCTGAATTCTTTAAGTGTTCTATTAACAGACAGAGCTATGAAGCCCTCCAGCCCTGCTCCCAAAGCTTGCCTGTTGATTTGATGCCTATTTAGTTGCAGATGCTCTTGATCCTCTTTTCTCTTTTTCTGGAATGACTTCCAGGCACCGCCCACGGTTCATGCACAGGTTACTGGACTGGAACTTCTCCTTGGAGAAGAAAGGTTGAAAATAAAATGACATGGAAATGAAAATCCTCTTTGTTTTAGTGTTGTCTATTAGTACCCAACCCATAACATAAAAGGGCAGCTCTTTTCTTTGGTCTTTCAGCTTGAGCCTGCTGTATTTAAAAATGTAAAGAATGTAAAGAATGCTTACTTCGAACTATGAGAGTCTCTTTTAGCCATAAATGCCTTTGCTGCCTCTTAGCTTCTGGGCAAAGGTGCACTTGTACGAAGAAGGAGGGCAGAAGCTGGAGGTGGAGCGGGGCTAGAGGTGTGGGGCTGGGACTGCGCGGATGACAGATTATTAATATGATTTGTTCTCTCTCCCTCTCTCCCTCTCTCTCTCTCTCTCTCTTTCTCTCTCTTCTCTCTCCTTTCTCTTTCTCTCTCTCTCAGACAGGCAGGCTTCAATTATTTTCTGCCTTGGAAAAGAACTAAGTATCTTTTGAGATTAATCTTCCAGGGAAAGTGGCAGGAATATTGAGAGTTTTAAGTAAAACTCACTTTCCCCTTCTCTGCATGATTTAATTCTTCTTTATGTCTTCTTTTCTAAACATCATGTGTCAAAAATAATACTGACTACAATGGTAAATTATTATGGTTAACAGCAGAAGAAAAACAGTTCTTTCTCTCACTGAAACAATCGGCTCTCCAGGCTGTCCTGGTGGTGCGTGCCTGCGACCTCAGACCTCTGGTAGACTCAAGCAGTTCAAGCCCAGATGGCAAGTTTGAACCCAGGCTGGGTAACTTGGTGAATTCTTGTTTCAAAATAGAAATAAAAAAGGACTGGAGTTGTAGATCAGTACAAAGGACCTGGATTCAGTCTTCAGTATCTCTCTCTCTCTCTCTCTCACACACACACACACACACACACACACACTCACACACACTCACACACACACTAACTTGACTTCTCTAACACAGAGAAGTTGCTGCTCTGTCCTGTATTTCTAGGAGGATAAAGTTCTTCTGAGGATGAAAAGGAAAGGGACACCACAATTCTTCCAAGGAAATTTTTTTGTTGATGATTAGGGCTCAGTTTTATTAGGGAAATAATGAACTTGTCTCTTTCTTTTATCCTCAGCAATAGTTTAGCTATGCTTTAAGTTCATTTCACCCCTTAGGTCTACAGGGAGTCTATAGTTTATAAACACTGATGCTGACATAGGGGAAATTGGTTTCATCACAACCCAGAAGGTCAAATGGACAGTAAAATCCCTTTCTTCTGCAAAACTGAAATTACTCGTGTTTCTTGCAGGTGATGAAGCATGAGTGTCAACCATACAGACAGTATACCAACTCCACTCATATTCTTTAGCTGCTACCCTCATCCTTCCTTCCCTCTGAGTTGTCAATAAATGCTAATGTGCTTTCTATTTCTACAGATTTGCTTAGGATATTTTGTGTAAGTAGAATCATGTAATATGTGGTCAGAGTCTTTTGTGTTTGGCTTCTTTCACTTAGCATGTTGTCTAGGGTTCATTCATATTGTAGCATGCAACAGTACTTCATTTTCAGAATCAAATAATATTTCATGGACATTACATTAGGTTTATTCATTTATAGGTTGATAGACATTTGAATTGTTTTCACCTTTTTGGCTTTTATGAATAATGCAACTTTCAACATTCAGGTATGGGTTTTTGCACGGATATGTTTTTATTTTTTTATTTTTTGTAGATACCTAGGAGGGGAATTGATGCATCATATGGTAAGTCTATGCTTCACTTTGTAAGAAACTTTCAGATTGTTTTTCAAAGCAGCTGCAGCATTTTGCAAACCTACCAGCAGTCTGCAAGTATTCTTTTTTTTACAGAATTTTATACTTGTCAGCACTTTCTATTTTCTACCATTTTGATTCTAAATCTCCTAGTCAGTATCAAATAGCATCATTTTGTGGGTTTGATTTTCATTTCTTTTATAATTGATGATATCAAGCATTTTTAAATATGTTTATTGGTCATTTGTATTTCTTCTTTGGAGAAGAGTCTAAATTTTCCTTGCATTTTATAAATTGGACCATTACTTTTATAATTACAAAAGTTCTTAATACATTGTAGATACAAGTTTCTTGATCAGATTCCAATGTTTTCTTCCATTCTGAGGCTGGTCCTTTTACTTTCTTGATAGTGTCTTTTGAAACACAAAGACTTTAGTATTGAAGTCTAAATTTTTCTTTTTTGTTCATGCTTTTGCCATCATATCTGTATCGGGTAATATGTTATGTACCCCCAAGTCCTCATATAATTTTGAAGGGGTTGAGTTATTGGTTTGTTGTCTGGCAATGTGAGTACTGTGCCCGTCCAGGGGTGGAGCCGACATACAATGTAAGGGAAGGCGGGTCTTCCTCTTGTTCGCTTTCTCTTCTGCCTCTCTCTCACTTGCCAGTGTGCCTTTCTGCTCGCGGCTGCCATGAAAGGCAGCCCTGCCCCGCCATGCTGACTTGGAGCCAACTAATGGACTGAAACTCCCAAGAAACTGTAAGAATAAACCTTTCCTTCCCTAACTTTAGGCGTCAGGTATTTTGTCTCGGCAATGAGTAAAAAGTAACCAAGACAATATCTAAGAATCCACTCCCAAATCTGAAATCTTAAAAAGTTTTTCCTTTTTTCTGCTAATATTTGTATTGTTTTCACTCATGTATTTAAGCATGTAATCAATTTTGAGTTAGTTTCTGCATACATGTAAGGTAGAGGTCTTACTTCATTATCTGGCATGTGGCTATCTTATTGTTTCAGTACTATTTGTTGAAAGGCTGATAGTTCTTCACTGAATGATATTTTCACTCTCATCAAAAATCAGTTGCTCATAGGCTCATGGATTTATTTCTTGACTCTCAATTCACTTCATTGAGTTCTATGTTTTTTATCCTTATGGCAGTCCCACACTGTCTTGATTACTGTTGATTTGTATTAAGTTTTGACAGTAAGAAATTTGAGTGTTATAAATTTGTTTCTATGTTTCATGACTACTTAAAAGTCACTTTGTGTATCTTGCTATTTCATACACATTTAAAAATCAGCTTGCTGATATGTAGTTTAAAAAGCCAACTTTTTGTGGTTTTTAATAGAGATTGTGTTGAATCTGTAGGTCTTGGCGGACACGGTCATTTTTACAATATTAAGTGTTCTGACATAGGAACATGGGATAGTTATCTATTATTTAGATATTTGAACCTACCTTTTCATTTCCAGACAAGGTAGCACACACCTGTAATCCAGTCACTCTGGGAAGCTGAGGCAGGAGAATCACATCTATCACATCTCCAAACCTAGCTGATAGTCAGAGACTTAGGGAATTCCCATTTCAAAAAACATAGCTTGGATGAATCTTAGTGCAAAGGCCCTGTGTTCAATGTTCAGTATCACTAAAAACAAAACAAAACAAAATAAAACAAAGCAAAGCAAAACCAAGAGAACCCATCATAATTTTCAGAATGTGTAGCACTTTTTTTCCCCAAATTTTGTCCTAAATACTTTATTCTTTTTGATAGTATTTGTAAATGGATTTGTTTCTAAGTTTTATTTTCAGATAATTAGTTGTAGTATATAAAAATAAAATTGATTTTTGCATATTCTTCTCATCTCCTGAAACTGACTAGCTCTAATAATTTTTAATGAGTTTCTTAGGATTTCCTGTATACAAGTTCACACCATTACAAAGATAGTTTCACTTCTTTTTTTCTAATCTAGATAATTTTGTTTCTTTTCTGAGCCAAATAGGCCTGGCTAGAACTTTTAGAACAATATGGAATAAAAATGACAAGAATAGTCATCCTTGCCTTACCTTTGATTTTAGGGCAAAGCATCTAGAGTTTCATAACTAAATATAATGTTAGCTCTGGATATTTTCAAAGATGCCCTTTATCTGACTAAGAAAGATCCACTTTACTCCTACTTCATTAAATGTTTTCACCACAAAAAGAGAGTTAAGTTTGTCAGATGCCTTTTCTGTGTCTATTGAGATTATCATGTGGTTTTTGTTTTTCATTCTATTGTTGTGATAATGTATGACATTCGTTGATTTGGGGAATTTAAATCAATCTTGTATTATGGCTATAAATCCACTTAGGGTTAGTTCTTCGTGTGTTACTAGATTTGGCTCAGTAATATTTTGTGGAGGGCTGTTAATTCCTTGTCAAGAAGATACAGGTCTGTAGTCTTCTTGTAGTGTCTTGTCTGTTTTGGTGTTAGAATAATAGTGATCTCATAGAATTTATATAGCTATATAGACACATAGATATATAGATATATAGATATACACATATATAGATAAATTTAGATATATGGCTATATACATATATATAGATATATAGATGTATAGATATATATATGTTTTTTTCAAATCTACAATGGCTTTTTTTTTTTTTTTGTGGCACCAGGGTTTGAACTCACAACCTCACACCTGCCTGGCAGGTGCTTAGGCCATTGAGCCAAACTCCTGGCCCTAGTTTTTTGACACAGGGTTGCACTATATAGTTCAGGCCAGCCTTGTGCTCATGTTGTAGCCCAAGCCGGCCTCAAACTCACAACGCTCCTCCTACCTCAGCCTCCCAAGTGCTGGGATTAAAGGCGTGCGCCACCACGCCGGGCTTCAAATCTGCAATGGTTTGAATGTGATGGTTCACACTCTCCAAAACTCATGTTGAAATTTGACTGCCACCATAGTGATGCTAAATGGTGAGGTCTAGTGGGAGGTGTTAGGTTAGTGCCATTTTAGGGTGAATATCACTTGTCCCAGGACTGCTGTGATAGCTCCTGAGAGAGCGGCTTGTTATGAAGTAAGCCTGCCCCTTGTGTTTGTCCCCTCCACATGTCCCTGCTTGCCCTTCACTTCTTGCTACAAGGTGAAGGCACAAAAGGAGCTCACCAGGAGCACTGCAGATGCCAGCGAGATGGTCTTCAGCTTCTCAGCCTCCAGACTGTCAGGCAAAGGAAATCTCTGCTCTTTACATAGTCTTGGGTACTCTATTACTGCAACAGAAAATTGGGTAAAATGATACCCCACCAGAAAAAAAAAATATATAAAAACCAGTGGGCTCCAAACAGAAATATAACACAAAGACTTGGTCAGTGTGTTACCTTTATTGGTGTATCTAGAATCATTTATTCATAAATGGGCTTGTGATGCATATAATTATATATGGCATATTATATTCTCTACTTTTAAGTTTAAAATTATATGTGAGTTATGTAAATACACCAATATGAGAAAAACAACCTATCATAAAAATAGAATGATAGAATGAAACTCAATATGATCCAAATTGAAACATTACACAAATGAATCATCAGTGATTTGCACTGGCCATGCACAAATAAAAGTTCACGTGACAGATTCATGGATATTTAGGGGAGAAAAATTATTTTTACGATGTAGTCTGTAGCTCCCTATGCCATGCCTTCTCATTAGCTTTGAAATTTAGTTTTTGTGAAAGACATTAAATGGATAGTTTTAAAAGGAAAAGTCTTTGTTTAGCCATAACTTCCCAAGGAAGACCAGGGTGGAAGTGGTGGTATGGAACACTGTCCCTGTACTACTGCACTCCTGAAGGAGGGACTGCGGGCCCTGCTTTCGGGGGTGGGAGTAAGAAAGTTAGCCTGGTGTGCTGAGGAGCCACTCAGGGCAGCCATCCGAGCCACAGGTGTGATGTAAATAAAAACAAATCAGTGTGTAATTTGAGTCAGTGAGACGAAGAGTTTATTTTCTTTGTTGTGCCAGTCTAATCCAGGTAACCTTGACAAACACAAGCAAGGAATAATTGACCCAAACTAAACAGCATAGAACAAAATATATGGTAGTATATATATTACCTAAAGAAAGTTGGGTATGGGTGACTTAGTTATTTATAAAAGGGCCTTATTTTGTTTATTTTAAACATTAGTCCATTGCAAATTTGTACAAAGCAGTGGCCAAATTAAATTAAAAGCACAACAAAGAAAAAGCAGATGTCGAGGGCCTCAGGAGGATTATGTTATGTTACTTCACTTTTTGAGTTTATTTTTCTGTTGCTCAGTCTCTGTTTCTCAGTTTAGAGAGGACGGAGCATATGCTTCCAAAGGGGGGTAAATACATAAATATCTAGACATCTCAGCAAAGCAAGAAGCCAAGATTTACAACAAGCCTTTAGTTTTCAGACAAATGGGAAAAAATTGATCCCACTGCAAGCAAGCCTCTGTGTGTGTGTGTGTGTGTGTGTGTGTGTGTGAGTGTGTGTTGGGGAGTACATAGGATTCTGACCTCTTGCCCCTGGCATCACAGGTGGTGAAAACATCACAAAAGCAACTTGGATGAATTGTGACTTGGAGCACTTTTCAGGGGCCAGATTGTAAATTTGTCTGTTTACGAATGTCCTGCAGGGATTCTCACTAGTTCTATGGACAATGCTAAAGCTGAAAGAAACAAATCTACCCATAAAAACTCCTCTTGTTGCCACTGTTTATTAAAGAGAGGCAGTACGAAAATTCAACGGGGTTGTTTCCTACTCTAGATGCTTTTTCACCTTTTGGAGCAGAACTGTGTATATGTGTATGCAGTTATGGCCCCTAATCTTTATTTCCAGACTGTTTTTTCCCCCTGTGGCAGTGTGACTATCAGGAGCATACAGGCCTCTGAATATCACTTGGCCTTCACAGATCACTCTGCAGTTAGAAGAGAGACCTCAAGTCTTTTTTCCTAGGACCATATTCAAAGCAGATGTTGCTCGTTATTTTTTTCCATGATAAAGAGATGGAGCAATGATATGTGCATTACCTTTCTACACCAAGTATTGGGTGTATCAGATAAATTATTTGTTCCTTATTAAATTGGCCACTCACAAACCTAAAGGTCATAACCATGACTTTGCATTACATTAGGGTGACTATTGGTAATATGTAGCACTAAACGACCCGAGTGGCAAATTCTGACTTCATCGGCCAGGAAGAAAGTCTCTTGTTTTGGATTAGATGGCTTATTTTACGTCAAAAAGGGGACAGGTGAATTAGCCAAAGCAACAAGGGATTTGAGTGTCCTAAATTAAGTGGTCACTTTTTCAGAGTTCTTTATTTTAAAAAGAACTTATTTTCTCATAACTTAACACTGTAATTGCTGAGAAGAAATAGTGCTGAAGCCTGAAATTTATTTGCCCTGTTGTCTACTGCCAACTGTTAAATCCTGTTCTGATAATTTAAGACAGTTCCATAAACAAACTTGGGTTAAAAGACTCAGGAACTCCAGATTTCCATAGGGGTTTGCTGTCCCCATCACTGCTCCCCAAAATTAAAGGACATGAGTTAATTTAAAATTATAGATGGAGATACTGGCGAAAGAGACAATTTGTATTTCTGGTTCAGTCTTACTTTTATTTGAGAAAATAAACTTGTGATGGCAAAAGTACTTGTCAGCAAAAAATAAAAAATAAAAAAATATAAGTGGGGAAGATAGGGAAGATTTTTTTCCTGCCTCCTCTTAAGATGTCTAAGTAATGCATACAGATCCCATAATCCTTCAAAGTTATTGTTGTCATACCACAGAAGAAGCAAACACTGCGTATTAAATGGATCTTCTACTTCTTAAGAAGAAAATATGCCTTTTTTTTTTTTTATCTTGAAGATCTCTACATTTAGTTTCTTTTCTTTTTTCTCTCCTGGTGTGTAGGTGATGCTTGATCTTGAGATTTTATTTACTTGAATCAACAGTTACATTGTTCTGTGTTTTGTTCTCACTGGTTAAAAAAAAGATGATATAGTCAGAATATTTTACATCTATTTAGATATAACTGCTATTTTCAAAGTGTCTTAAGAACCTCAGATAAAGGGAACGCAGGATATTATTTGTTCTTTTGCATTTTTAACAGGATTGAATAAAACCATCTCTTCATGAAGAGTATTAGCAGCTGGAACTGATAAGACATTTTCCTTAGAAATCTAGAGAATTTAAAAATAGATTATTTGGTATAACAATGTAGAGAAGAAAGGAGCCTGTTTCTAAAGTATTTTTAAAGTTTACATGTACCAGACAATACAATAACTTTGCAAAAATGCTTCCTTCACAAATAAAAGTTGGACACATTTTCTTTCATTTTTCTTGGAGTTTATTCTATCTCCCCATGGCATGTTGCTAAACTGAAGTCTGATCCTATGCATTTATTCTTCGTCTGTACCTCTTCTTGCACACGTCCTCATCAGGCATAAACCTTCCAGTTTCAACATAGCTTCTTCTGCTACTATTTTATTCTCTTCAACTTCTTTCCATCCATGAAAATATGAACATTCTATCAAGCTTAGGCTGTTGCATTTTCCTATATCCCCTCTCTAGAGCTTCCTGATCCTTAGCAATCGCTCCTTCTGGAAGCAATTATTTTACTTGTATACTTATGGCACATGAGTAAATTTTTATTGTTTTGTTCTTTTTTCTTATTTTATTTTCATTTTCCTGATGTAATCAGATGCTCACTGAAGCAATGATCACATTTCATTCCTTTCTAATTCTGACATGAGGCTACATCATTACTTTCCAACATTTAAAATAACAACTTTTTCGTTTTCTTTCTTTTTTCTTTTTTTCTGTCATCTTTCTTTCTTTCTTTCTTTCTTTCTTTCTTTCTTTCTTTCTTTCTTTCTTTCTTTCATAGTTAATTTTAGCTACTGATAGCATTCTCTATATACAATGGGATGAGAATTTAAAAAAAAAGAAAAAAAAGTTTTCCAATAACAAAGCATGGAAAACAAGGAAATTCAGTTAGAGACAAGAGATCTAATTTCTAATACTGATCAGAATTTTATAGTTTTTTATTTTCTTGGTTGATTCCATGTTCTTTCTCCCTTTTGTCAAGACCTCCACTGATCAAAGCTCTAAAGCCAGTGCAACTACCTGTTCCCTGTGGGTTGGAGCTCCTGGCGTTTCTTCCTGCTTGGGCATAGTGGTCTTCCATTCACTTTGATCACTAGTCCTGGTGGTGCTGCTCTTAAGTTCACTAAGCATTGTGCTTGGGGGTTTTTGTCCATTTTCTTAGTGGCGTAAATAACTTGAACTGATGAAATTTTCTTGTTGATTTTCAGTTCAGTGAAGGCATTAATATTTCCTTGGTGAAAGAATTTCTCTCTACACTACCAAAACCTCTATGACAGCAGACAGCACTCAGGGCAAAAAAACTAATGAGACAAGGATATTGAGAGTAAGACATTGCAAAATAATCAGGAGTATCATTCCTGCTTTGACCAATGGTTCCTCACTACACATTTTGCTTAGCAGAGAAAAGGTAACACTTACTCATTTCTGGTCTAGGATAAACAATAAGCCTCACAAAATGAAAAACACCAACAAAACACTCCATTGCAGTTGGTTTATTTGGTACCATTACGTTTGTCCAAGCTAGTGTCTCTGAACAGTAAAATAGACAAGAATGTGGTTGAATTATGAAAGTGGCTTAAATGGAAACAGGGGCTATCTGAGTCATACAACAGGAATCTGGTGGCAGATGGCCTAGGGTTCTGTGCTTATGGTCCACCATCTTCGGCAGTTATGCTTTTGTACTCATGAATGCCACCTCATAGTTACAGGATATCTGCTGAAGCACCAAGTATCAAGTTGGCTTTCCAGCTGCATTCCAAGGCAGCTAAGGGAGGAAGGAAGAAGGGGAAGAGCTTCAGGAGAGTGAAAAAGTTGCCCCCAAAATTCCCAACAGACTTTGCTTCTATCATATAGGTTAGCACTGTGTCACATGACCTCCCAGGAAATTTAATAATGACATGGGTGGTGGGGCTGACAGAATTATGATAGGCAAAGAAAGAAATCAGAATGCGTGTCTATTTCAACAAGGATGATCTGGTGTAATTTGGAAATTCAGATCTGTCACCTGTGCTTGAACCAGGGCATGGAATCTCAGTCACTGTACTAGTGCCAAACTGGGTGCTCTACTCTCAAAATAGCTTAGTAAACATTTGATAGGATATCTATGCAATAAAGCCTATCATGGCCCCTTCATTATGACTCCATTGAGAAAGCCTAGGACTGCCTGGGGAAAAGGATTATTCAAAACCATCAAATGGGCTATCACATCCACATCTAGAAGTTGGGAAAATGACTATATGATGTGCTTGGGCCAAGTACAAAGGAGATCACACGTTAACACCGACTATTTTATTCTAGTCAAACCCTCTTTTGCACCAGTATTCTGGAGATACTTGCTGTACTATCCATGGTTTCAGGTCTGGACCCATACTGGGTGTCCTGTCACATAACCCTTTCTTAAAATGTATTCTTTCAGCCCCAGATACTCCTCTTTTCAAGTGCATGAGCATGGAACCAGATCAATACCCACATCCCAGGAATCAAAGGCGCTCAGATTGGGACTGTTCCAGACACTGGGTGACCCTGGTAAAAGATTTTCATTTCACTGCACTTTCTGTCTATCTTGTACTTGCTTAAACCAATTGTAAGCCCAATCAGATAATTTAATGATAAGCTGATGGGCATCATTATGCCTGCTTATTTTTAATTGCACCAATCTTTTCAATTTCCATGGAAAATGATATTACTTTATATACTCTTCAAGTAGTGAGAAGTTAGACCACTGAATTCCACAAGGTCATTATGTCCAGGGCCAAAAGCCCATGTAGGGATTCTGATAGTCATTAAGACTATCCATTTCATCTATCCACTGAGCAACTAAGGCAATGATTACTTTGTGTTTCAATCTACAACACCTACTTCAAGGGCAGAGGAGATCAATACGTCAAAAGAAAGTCTGGCAAATGGGCTTTGATAAGTTTTGTTTTGGGATCCCAGTATCCAAAAGAAATCACAATTTTCAAAAATTCTTTCTTCCTGGGTTGAAGGCAGGAGCAGATTTCACACTGTAAGCACATGGTAGGAGACGTACATGCCCCGAAGGTACCTAGGTTTCCTTATTTCCAAGCCACTCTGTGGCTGAGAACTGACTTGTACTTTAGCCTGGGGATATGCCATGACTCTAGTGGGTGCCTGAGTCAAGACTCAGGTATAGGTTCTTTTCACATAAGGCAATCAGCCCAACTCTTACTTCCTCGAGATTAAACAGCAAACAGACTGCTGTGCAGGTCAGAGTATTTTCTGATATTGCCTCTTATTGCAAGTATATCCATTTCCTTTCTACTTCATCTCTTCTTGACTGAGTCCTCTGCAATCAACAGTCTCAGTCTACCATGCCTCATTATTGAGTGTCAGCTTCTTCCCTCCCCAATCTATTCTTTATGGTAAGGAGGAAGGTTATGCTGGGGCTCCTCTTGAGGGACTGATGAAAAGGGGGGTTGGACATTTCTGTCTAATTTACTCTTCCCAAAATCCTTTAAATCCCCTCTTTACACAAAACAAGGATTTTTTCTGACCTTTTGCTGCCACATAGTGTGTCCCTGTGTTTGATCTCCCTTTGAATGTGCAAACCCAAGAGTGGGTAGCACTGTGGCCAGCTGTCTTGGCAAACACCCTGAATGCAAGCATGTGCTGATCGATGGCGATGGCCACTCAGTCCAGAATTTTGTTCTGCTGTCTTTGATCTGACATCTTCTAAACTTGTGATGTAAATTTCCCCTAGATTTTTAAAAAATATATGAGAAGAAATCCTTGTCATTTTCTCTGAGAAAACCTTTCTTCCTCTCTTTTCTATTAGGATTCTCTAAAATCAGTCCTTTCAGTTTTCTTCCTACACATTTTATCCTCCAGTCCTGCTCACTGATTAGCAGTAATGAGGAAAAGGTGTTGAAGGACATTGTCAAATAGGAAGTATTTAAATATGAGTCGGGGTCCTTTAAATCCTAGGAAGCTTCAGGTAGCCAGTTCTAGTCCAAGAGTTAGAAAGTCTCACTTTTCCAACCAGTATCTTAACTTTCAAAAAGAGCTTTAGACATACTGTTATTTTGGTTGGAATTATAATTTAGAAATTTGGATTATTAGTGTCTGATTTTGGTTTCTTGGGTTCTCAGACCCGTGTTTATAAACAATGAGGTATTCTTTCAGGCAGTTACATTATGACACTGACTTCAGGAAAGAAACTTGAATTGAGGATGAGAGGGGAAAGGTCATGAGAAGAGGCAGAGAGACTTGCTAAGGAAATATTTTGGTGATGTGAACTTAGAAGATCTTGATTTAAATGAAGGTAGTGGCAATGAAAAGGAATGGAACAGTGATTTCAAGAGATGTTTGAGGGGCAGAGCTTGGTAAGAGTCAGTTCTGATGAATATAAAAGAAAGAAGTTTCTGGAAACTAAATGGATCCTTCTACTGTGGCACAGCATGTAAGAAAAAAATGTAGCTTTGGCAGGAAAGTAAATGAATCTATCTGTAGACACTTTCAGCCTGAAATGCTTACTTGATTTCTAGTTGAGAACATCAGGGAAAGTTTGGCTAGTATATTTTAGTACATCTGTTCCTTGGGACACAGAGGAGATCCAAGAAGACATAAGTCCTCCATGTCTAATCAAGAGATGTCACCTGTGGTTCTGACTGTTTTCGTCTCTATGTAGATACGGAGGGGTTTCTTATAGAAGATTCAGGGACTTGTCCATTTGTCTAATAATGTTGGTTTAATAATGTATTGCATGTGACCTGGAATTACTGCATATGAAAACCCACCTCATAGAGTCAATCATTTTTATTAGCTTGGCCAAATTTTCCATGCATCTGTAGCTGTTAGGGACTCAGTGAATGAAAGAAAATGAGATAATTTTGTAAGTTACACAGGTTCTCCCAGGATTCTGTATTTAAGAAGCAGTTCCCTTTCTGATTTGTGGATCTGAAAATTTAGTTTCACCCTTGAGGAATTTCTTATAAGATTCCTTCCCTTCATCTTAATTGTACCATGACTCTTGATTTTGAAGCTAACAAAACTTTCCCCAAGCACAATTTCCTTCGAAATACTTTCTCCTAGACACTGAAAAAAGCTGAAAGCTTCATCTTGCTGTTCCCTCAGTAACTCTGCAATGTTGTCAGTGAGAATGGCCCTGAATTCTGTTTTGGCTGCTGGTCCCCCATCATTGGTCTTTAGCATTCACAGTCCTTTGCGGAGGAAGCATGAGAAAAAATGCTGCACATTGTGAAAACTTGTGTTGCATTCATCATATTCTACCTTGGTGCACAAAGGGAGCTGACCTGTAAACACCATGCAAAACAACAACAGGTCTTTATATATGTTTCACACAAAATATTCCTGGTAGTTGAACTTGTTTGGCTAATGAAAAAGGTTTGTAACTGATTTCTTTAAAAAGTCTATGCAGTGCAGTTCTTTGGCGCTAGCGCCTGGCAACAGTTTTGGAGAAAGACTGAAATCTGGCTTGGCTAGAATTTGTAGATTGCAAGCACGATCTGAGAAAGGGCTGTTCCCATGTCTTCCATCTCAAAAAGATGGTCACGTGATTCTGCCCCCACCAGGTCGGGATGCAGAGAGCCATTAGAGGAGTAGCCAGGAAAAACATTTCCTTTCTTTATTTCTTTTGGATTCAATTTGTCCTGAAATATCCAGAGACAAAAATGACTTCTGTTGTTTTAGTAGCAGTAAGTGAACAACACTCTTCTTAATACTTTTCTCTAAATTGTGAGTTACACATTGTCTCATTGACTGACCTTGAAGAGGTCAACTCAAAGCGCAACTCTTATTACTAGATTTCTCCAAAATCTGCTTTTTCCAGAGTACTTTTATGAATTTTCTTGAGAAATTTCCTTTGGCAGTTAATTGTGGAGGGAGTATAAGTGAAAATGGTCTTTGTACCAAAAATGAGCAGTACACTCTGTGGCTTATTAAGAAAGAACTTAATGTTTTTAGCTAACGACTCATAGAAACATAGCTTTTACATTATACATAGTAAATATGAAATATGTGTTGATTCAACTTGGTCTGGGTACCACAGCACTCCTCAAAGTCATCCCAAGGTCAATTTTGGATTTTTACAATGCTAACAGTTTTCCACAAGATCTTAAACTTGATTTGTATTCAATAGCCAATTGAGCTTTCCTATTTATTGAGTATATAAGAACAACAGAGAGAATTAACTAATAAAGGCCATACAGGTAACATATTCTAGGCATAGCAATGAGCACTTTTTAATTTTCTTTAATTATGAAAAAATACAAAGAGTAATGATATCATAACGTGCTATCCTGGATGTTGAGCTAAGAAAAACATTTGGGTGTGGGTGTATGTTGGGGTCATGGGAGGAAACCGTAGGGAGGTGAAGCTGGAAAGACAAGCTAGCTCACTGTTGAAAGATACATGTGATCCATGCTAATTATCCTGGCCCACAGGGATCTCTTTCTCCCTGTTTTTTCTTGCCTTTTCTGTGGTCTTATCTTCTCATGTTTCCTTCTTTCTTTAGTTCTCGTTCTTTTCTCTAGCAGGGACTGTGATCCCTCAGCCTCCCCGATTCCCTAGGGATTCTGGTTCATCAATTCTGTTTGCCTGGGCCACTCCTACCCTGTTTGGTGTGAACTGTGTCTCCATAGCTGGGCTACACAAAGCAGTACTTTCCCCACAGAAGGATGGTGCAAGGAGATATTTAGGTTGACCTATATTCTGTCCTTGAAATAATCTGGCATGTCATATGCCTTAAAAACACCTTCCCTTGAGCCATATTTTGAATAGTGAGGTGAACATCCTGCTAAATGGACATTTTCCGCTATCATCTCAGGACAGTAGAAAAAAGTTTATCAGGAGGAGAAGACGTTGTAATATTTTCAGATGAAAGTGAGAGAAATTCTCAACTGTTTTTCCTTTAAAAAAAATTAACTGTGGGGGATATTTTCCAAATGAGGGTTACGTTTTCAAGGTTAAGAGGGACTGAGCTCATTAAAATGGTAACGAACTAAATAGTTAAATTGGTGTGTTATTTTGGGGATAGCTAGTCAACTTGTAGATATATAGTCCCTTGAATTTTTGTCAATAAGCTACAAAGGCAGCTGGATTTCATATGTCTTGTGGAGCATATAAATATGGAGTAAATGTGAATCTTGTACCTATAGAGGTCTGAGTTTAGTTTCTAGCAAAAGCTAACTCTAGATAACTGAAGGTGTGGTTTATAAGGATTTATAAGTTGCAGTCACCAAGAGTCACATTCACTTTCACTTAAAATCCACATTAAACCAGTTGCTTTTCCTATTTTGGAAAGGAATGGCCAGGGGTCATAAAATACATATTTCAGCATGATATTTGAGAAACTTTCAATGAGAGATTAGGAATTTGGTGCCTACGTCTTTGATTGCTGAGTTGAATTTTCTGTTCTACCACTGCCTGATTAACATGTTAATTTCTCTGTACCTTAGTTTCTTTTTATAAAAAAAGGGAATAATAATATGTGTACCTGCTTCATAGAATTATTGTGAAGACTAAAAGTGCCAACACATGCAAGCCTCTTAGAAAAATGACTAACTCATAAGAGACTCACAGTTCATAATATGTGCTGGCTGTTGTCATGACAATGATACGGACATTACCTCTGTGTATTACCTGGAGAAATGTGAGCAGCACTGTGTGTTCCAGAGAGTTATACTCCTACATAATGGAGAACCTCAGGAATGCTTTCTTTCTCATTGATATGAACTTCAAGGGGAGCTCTCTGCCTTGACCTTGACTCTGCCAATGTTTTTGTCAAGGATGTGTAGGAGGAGAAATATTTTCCAAACTTAGAACTGAAGAAAAGTAGCATTAAGTTGAGTATTAGAGCTGGAATTTAAAATGAACTGAAAGGTGAAAAGATGACCCAAAATGCCCAAAATGCATTTTAATAAATTTAGATGTGAAGCCTTACCTTATTTTCCAAAAGCTATCTGTGCAATTCTCTGGGAGAAGACATCTGATTCAGGAATAACTCACGTAGTATTTTATGAATCAGAGTAAGGACATTATGTACAAAAGCAAAGGCAAACCTGGACTGATGAATGTAACTAAATGGTCATCTGTGCACCATGTCGTGAGTTTATTCTTTTCTACTGGATCCATTGTGAATAAGGATCCAAATCCAGCATGATTAGTTATGAGCCAATCACTTAAGATTAAAGGCAAATGTGGGAAATATAGTGCAGAAACACAATCTTCCACACTAATAAGTAAGAATTAAGGAAAGAAAAGCAAAGCAAAATAAAGCCCTCACATAGAGACATGCTTGAAACAAACAAAAGGAGGATCTTGTTTAAGACTTTGTAAAGAAATCCAAGAGGCTGGGGGCTGGGTAGATAGGAAGATGAACAGTTTGCAATAAGCTATGACACAAGCATTAAAAATACAATCAAGAAGTACAATCACCTATATAGTATTCAGATATGGAAGGTGAGGAATGGCAATGGAGCATAAAAGTTGGAAAAGCAGAATTAGATCTCTTGAAGGTAACTTGCCTAGGCTCTGGGATACCCAGGGGAATGGAGGTAGGAGGGCTTTTATTTGATTCCTTTTGGAAGTGTGCCTAGAGGTGTGGTTGTTTTCTCCTTTTACCAGCCAGAGTTATAGAAAATGTGCAATTCTAGCTGGAAAACATGTATTACTAGACATTCAAAGGGAAGAGACAATAAAACCAACCCAAAAAGAAGAGTAGTTAGAAAATTGTTGGGAGGAGTAATTCTGTCCTATACTCTGTAAGAAAGCGATGTTTTCAGAAACAAGAAATTGCCTAACAAAGGTGAATTAGCAAGGACAATGCCAAAAGCAATCGCCTAAGCAGCAAAGAATTTGGAGAGAGGTTTAAGAAGCCAGGTTGAAGGATAACTCTCAACTGATGCCAGGGCTAGGAAGTTCATTAATAAGATGAGAAAGGGAACAGTAAAATAGATATAATCTACTTACAAGAAAGCAAAGTTAATAGATGAAATAAAGCAAGGCAGGTAGAAGCAATTAATTTTGAAATAGCAGGATTTGTGAGGGGAAAAGTAACCAGACTGAATAATTTTTTTGGAACAGGAAAAGAGGAAGGTGATGGTAAGACTGATAATTACAGGGTGGGAAGAATGTTCTCTTTTAGGGTGCAAGAGATTGTTAGACTACCTCAGTTTAAAAACATGGCTCTGAAACAAATGAGTGAAATGAAATCCTCAAATTCAAGATGATAGATGAATACACAAAATCAAGCCACAAATTTATTGAGCACCTAGTATGTCACAGGAGCTATCCTCTAATAAAAGAGTGTTTTTCTTTAAGAAGCTCACAGTCTAAGTCAGGATAAAAAAAAAATAGTAGTGTTTATTGAGAGTTTCCTATGTATCTTGTGATAACTAATTAACATATTTAGTCTTTACCATAGTATTTTCAGGTAGGCATCATACTATTTATATTGCCACTGTACAAGAAAGAAATAGAGTCAGAGAGGTTTTAAATGACATGTCTGTTGTAATTCAATGAGAAACTGGAATAATTCCAAAGTGACTTTCAGTACTAAGACTCCAGAACATGTGATTTCAATCACTATTCTAGAATTTTGCCTCTTGGACAGTAGATATTTGTTATTCTTTCCCAAGATCTGTGCTTCTTTTGCTACCAATTCCTTGATTACCAATTAATGGGGTCATCTGACATATAAAAGTTTCCTTTGTCCTGCAATGCCTCTGCTGAGCAAGTAACATATTACCTGAAGCACCATCACTAGACATTTCTCCTTTAAGGTTGATTTGTTGTGGAAGCGGAAACTTGCTAAAGCATTACTGACCAGTAATTCCTTAGAATTTATCTCCACTTATTCAATAAACCATTTCTGGAGTAGTTACTAAGTACCAGGATTGTGCCACCCATTATGAATGTAGAGATGAATTAGATGTTTTCCCCACTTTGAGGCATGGCACATTCAGGATAATATCCAGCCCTTTGGTACAAATCACCATTTCTCTCTCCTGGACACCTGCAGAAACTTCTGAACTGTTCTTCTCACACCAAGCCCTTCACACTCATTCCCACAGGAGTCGCAATTGTCAGTTTTAACGTACCTCCTACTTGTCCCTACTGGAATTCTTGGATAGCTTCCTGTTGCTCTTGGGATTAAGGCCCTAATTATTAAAATGGCATATAAACTGTGGCATAATGGGTGTTTACCTAACTTTCCAGATTAACTTTGCTCTCCTCTGCATGCTATTCTTTCAGTATCTCCACTCTGTTATGGTTCTTTCCAAATGACATTTGCCCACCTAATTTCTTCTCTCTCTCTCTCTGTCTTTTTTTTTTTTTTTAGATTTCCCTCCCAGTGTCTCCATCCCAGGAAGTCCTCACTGAGCTCTCCCCTCCTGGAGCCTTCTCCTACACTTCGAAGAATCAACTCTTCCTGCCTTATGTTCTCTTGTAGCTCTGTGTGATTCTATTTTCTTAGCATTTACCATAGTTCTGTAATCATTTGGTTAATGCATGGCTCTTTCTGTAGACTTCCTGACGACCTGGATTTTGTTTTGTTCACATTTCTCTTTTCATGTATAGAAGATGCCCAATATACATTTATTGGTTGAATTAATATACCACTTCCTCCTGATAGCAGGTATTTATTCTTCTTCACTGAGATGCCTACTTCTTTTGCTACCAATTTCCTACATGATTTATTCTCTGAATCATTTATACTAAGCTGTGGCTTCTAGTGCTTCACAGTTTGTACACGAGGTCATCTCTCTCTTGCAATCTACCCCACTCTACTTCTTGCTCTCCTTTGTATATTTGATTTTTAAATCTTCTGAAAGATTCTTATAATGGCTCAACTGATTAGTATCGAGGGTCAAGAGGCATTTTGGGCATATCTTATTAGTTCTCTTATTAACTACTGGAAGGTTGACAGGTGAGAGGTAGGTGTGTCTGTCAGATGCAAATTTTTTATCCAAGCAGATATGGTCATGATAGCAGGATTGCAGAGTCCAAATTTCCTAAATCTATGTTGAGGGACTTTGTGTACCACCTCTTACAAAAACTGTCTTGGACATGGCAGACTTCCAGAACCAGCACCCAACATAACACTTGAACATATTACTCACTTAATAAGTGATCATGTGGTGGATGATTAAATAACAGAAATGACTTGCTGAGGACATAGAATGGCAATGCTAGTGCTTTGTGCTTCAGATTAGAATGCGTGTTTCCTGATTACTTTTCCAAGCCTTGTTTGACTATTTTGTATCCAATGATAAAATGAAATAACAAAATAATTCACAGGAGATCATCAATAGAGAATATAAGACCTTAAATATAATGTCAGCATATTAAGAAGAATTGTTGGTTTTATTTGTTTATTGTTTTGTTTTCTTGCCTTGTTTTGTTTTGTTTTTTGTTTCTCTTCACTCTGAAAATCCCTTTTCTACAAAAGCAGTTAGAGGTTTCTTCTTTGAGGGAAATGACATCTCCAATGTCTGCCATTTTCTGCAATACTTTCCTATCTTTGGTGCAGAAATTCACAATTGTCTCCACCTTTTGTGGCTCCTGATACAAAGTAGGAGTGGGGTTTTTCTAGTTTCTAAAACATGAATTTAGAACTGCATATTTCATGACAGTAAAATATAAAAGAAATGAAATCAAAGAAAAACATGAAATCAAGGAAAGACTTGCTGGATTTTATCTTTCTAAAGATACTTTGGAGCAGGTAGGTGAGAAAACTGCATATCCTTGTTAACCAAGGATCAGGGAGGACCTAAAAAGAGTCACACCACTTAAAACTGCATTTGTGATTGGATTAGTCTGGTCATTCTCTTAGTGATTTATATTTTTTTAACCATAATTTTGTTGACATTTAAAATAAATGAATTTACTGATGTCTTCTTTTGGGGACAGGTTAGCTTGGATTACATAGTCATTTGTCTCTGCTCTCTGTAACTTTAGAGACATTAGTTTCAATACGCTTAGCTAATTTTTTCTCATTTGTCTCGCTTCAACTTTGTTTTGTGGTAATTCTAAAGATGTTCTTGACAGTTAAACTTTTTTTTTTTTTTTTTTTTTTGGTACAAGGAAATAAACTCAAGCACAGCTTTTGGAGCAATAGTGAACTTTTGTTCTCTCATTGAAAGCCTCTGGGATTGGTGGCTGATGAATCACCCTGGTCAGATCCACAGACAAAAGCTCTTCTGATTGGCTGTCACTGGGTCAGGTTCCCACCCTGCCTTATCTCAGTCGCACCCTTGTAGGCTAACAATAAGACTGGGTGTAGGTCCCTGTTACCTTGAGGAGAGATAGTGTGGCTTAGACTGAGTTGTTGCCTTGTACTACTTGTTAAGGTCTCTATTTCATTCTAGTGATGTCAAGTGAGACAAGAGATGGAACAGCAGTTTGCAAGGACCAAAGTGCTACATTCAGTGACGGATATAGCACACAGGAAAGAATACTGTCTACAGATAGGACCAGTGTGATCTTAGAAGCTCCTATTTTGTAGGCTGAAAATCTGTGGAAATCCTTTTATCAGGATGCCATAGTTGACAATGACTTTGTAAACATAATTTTTATGTAGTGAACATTCAAACCACATGCCTCTAAGAAAAGAGTCATATTAAAGTAAAAGGTGTACTTGGATTAATAATGGCAAGAACAAGGTGATGAATGTGTAACTTTTGCATTTGCTAAAAGGATATGAAAACAGGCTCTAAAAGCCAACACATTTGAACTGCCCCCGCAACCATCTCACTTAGTTGAGAAAGATGTTGAAATCTAAGGAGTGAAATTTGTGGCAGCACTATAATTAGAACTCCAGTCTTTTGGCTTTTTGTTGTACCAGTCTAGATATCTGAGACCTGGATTCAAATCCTGGCTATCCTATGTATTGAGTCCTTCAAGCTTTCTAATCTTCCAGTATGGAAATAACCCTACTCTTCTTCCTCCCAGGGTAGTTGTAAGGGTAATAGAGGCCAGAGGATTTTGTCAAAAGTTATATAAGTGTGGGGTTATATCACATTTGCTTGCTTAATCCGAAGTATTATCATATGACACCATCTGTTTGATAAGCCCAATTTTGTAAATAATATAATAATGACAATGAAAACTTTTATCCTTTGGTGATGGACACAAGCTGTATATAACAGAGATCAGTAAATATGTGTTGATTTAATGAAAAGCAAGATTTGTGAAATTCAAATATGCTGTGACAACACAGCTTACTCTGAAAAAGTCTTGCTTTCACAGTATATATGCAAGTAAACTAAAATTCTAAACTAATGCTGGTTATGAATGCTGTGTGTGCTGTGGATATGAGCTTCCTTTCAAGATGATCAAAGAGTAATACTTACTTCATTGCTTGTCAGGAAATATCCTGTAATATCAAGTTACAGATCCAAAATCAAGTCATATTAACTTACCACTCACGTCATTGATGTCCATTCTAATTCTTTGCTCACTTTCTATAGGTTTGCTAGAAACTACAATGGTGCAATTGTTGAACTTCATGAAATATGCGGACAACATTTGCCATACTATGCTTCTGAAGGTTGTCAAAGATTTGCTTTAGAACTGTAAATATTCTGATTAAAATTTTTCATTGAATCGAATTTCACATGCCATGAAATTAATCATTTTGGAGTGTAAAATTCAGTGGCATTTTGTATATTGCAGTATTGTGCAATTACTCCTTCTATCTAGTCCCAAAATATTTTCATCTCTACAGAAGAATCTGCATATCTGTTAAGCAACACTCAGTTTTGCATTCTCTCTCCATTCCTGGAAACCACCTTTCTCCTTTGTGTCTCTATGGATTTATCAAATGACCCAATTTTGTTGGTATGTATTATACTGTCTGGAAATGTCTCCTTTAGCTACATATTTGTTTTGAGGAATATAATCAATTTGTTTTCTCTTTTCTTGTTAAAAAATAGAAGAATTAAAGAGAAGTTAATTGACTTGCCACAGGCCAGTTAGAGAGGCATTGACTGAATATGCCAGAAACATAATAGACCATGACAGATGACATGTGTACTCAGCAAAGAATCAAATACAGGTTAGTACCTGCATATTTATTCGTGCTAGCCAGTCTCAGGATGTACTGTTGAGTACCACGACTTGAATAGGATAGGGAACAACTCATTCATTCATTCATTCATTCACTCATTCAACAATGAATAAGTGCCTAAAATGTGCAAGGTACTTGGCTATGTATTATGGATGGTGGCTATCTACATTGCAAGTCACAGTTTTGTAAGCACTAACTCTTGCAAATCATGACCTGCTGAATAAATATTATGTTCTTTGAGAGGGAGCCTTTAAACACACATATACATGTTTGTTAATATTTGAAAACCAAAGCTCCCTTGGCAGGACTAGTGGCTTTCTTCTAAAAAGCCTTTGCAAATATCTAACAACATAACCTGGATGTACAAAGGAAGCACATGGCATTCTCTCTCTGGCCATGGGTGGGTGCTCTCAATGCCTGATTGAGTTGACGATTGGACTAGTCAACTTGTTCTGGACTGTTTAAAACCTTCTTCATCAAGAGATCAGCAAATGTGCATATATATATATATATAAACTCACTGTAGTCTCCCACTAATAGAGCCTTAGATGCCTTGATGTCTAGCCAGTCCCCTTCTGTGTGTGCCACTTGCATGTAGGGATAAATTGAGCTATAAACACAGTGTAAGTTTTGAAATGAACAAAATAGGAGGACCCAGGCATGTCCTTAGTACTTTGAAAAACATGATTTTCAGCATGAATTTGTGTTTAATTTAACCCGCCTTTTTATTTAAAAGAAATCCAATTATTCACGGAACTAGGACCTGGGAACCCTCAACCCCTCCCCAATATCATGGTCTGCCTGGCCCTTCATGATAAGAAGTTTCAGGTTATTCTATTGAAATCCAAGGGACCAAAGAGTGTTTGTTATCTGTTGTCTTTCAAAGGCCTCTAAGCGGTGAAATTCTATCTGAGATAGTGAAAGAGACACAAGACTAGACTAGCAGGTGTTGATCTAAAAAGAGGTGAAAACATTCTGAAAAACAGCCAGTACAAATTTAGTTTTGTGCCTTCAGGTAGGAAATGCCTAACAAATGGAACATAACTATGTTTTAAAGTTAAGGGAGATGTCTAAAAGTGTTATGATATGTGAGTTGATTATTTTTTGCAATACTTAATTTCACTAATATAACACAGGAAAGATTACATTAAGCTTAATGCCAAAAGTAATAATTTGTGGTTTAAATCAAGAGATTTCCAGTTTTAAAGAAAATTTCTCCCATGTGATTCTTAATGAGTTTAGGTATTATTAAACCCATTGCCTATCCTTTGAATGAAAGTGTCCTTATTTTTTTAGTAACAGGGAAAGACTCCCATTTGACCTTGAAAAAGAATAAAGAAAAACTTTCTTTGGTTATTTTTGTCTGCTATTTTCTACTGAGCCATGGTGGCCATGTTAAGATTCTCCTTCACAAGTGATTAGTTTTCCCAAAATGGTTTTAAGCATTGAATATATCAATATGACACAAAGGAAACTATCTACAGGAATTCTGTCTCTCCATTTTTCTCTGATACTCTATAAACTCTTTTCTCTTCAAGATCAACTTTTTAAAAAGTCTGTTTTCTTCAGGAACCTTCCTTGGTTTAACTCATGACTGTGTGCTTTTACTCACTAATGCACTGATTTAATTTGTGTGAGTTGGAATCTGGCTCTTGTTGGTAATTTTTTTTAGGATATTGTTTTAGCTTCTCCAATTAAGGAGATGCCTGCCCAGAATGGACCCTAAAGTTGGGGTTAAGGAAAGATTTGGTCACATAGAGAATATTTAATGAATGTGGGCTGGCTCAACTCAAGGTTGGCATGTTTTCTGTTTTCATCTTTTTGTATTTTACATATGCGTACTGCAGATTTTTCATCATTAAACATCCCATGCATAGTTAATCAAGGAAGGAGAGAAAAAAGAAAGGAAGAAGAGTGTATAAAGAGTGAGGAGGGATGGAGAGGGAGGGGAGTAGAGAAAGAAAAGAGGAGGAGAAAGAGGAGGAAGTGATAGAAGAGAACAAAGAGAAGATAAAAGGCTTAATTTTATACACTAGCAAAAAAAAAAAAAAGAGAGAAAAGAAAAAAAGAAAGGCTGGGTATGTAGACTGGTATAAATGCTCTGGGTTCCGTCCTCAGTGCTACTCCTCCAACTTCCGTATTGTGGAGACACAAATGTGATTAAAGCCTATAGCCTAAGGGCTGGGAGTTTGGCTCAGTGGTTTAGGGTTAGGGTTAGGGTTAGAGGATGAGGTTGTAAGTTTGATTCCCAGTGCCACACACACACATACCAAAAAAAAAAAAAAAAAAAAAAAATCTAAACCCTGTATCCTCTATTACCTACCATGTTGTATAAGGACAAAGATTATATCCTTGTTTCCACAGGATTTTCACCATCCATCAGTGTCTTGGTTATTGTTCTCTCCTTGTTGAGACAAAATACCTGACACCCAAAATGAAGAAAGGAAAGGTTTTTTTAGCTTACAATTTTTGAAGGTTTCAGTCCATACTCAGCTGGCTCCAAGGCAGGATGGCATGGCTAAGGGGCAACAGTTCATGGTAGCTGCAAGCAACAAGGGCAAAAGGGCAAAAAGGGGAAAAGTACACCTCCTTCCCACCCTTACATTTTATACTGGCTCTGCCCCTGGGTGAGTGCAGCAGTCACACTGCCAAACCCAGCACTAGACGATTAACCAATCACAAACTCTAGATTCAGCTGCCTTCATGACTGCATGAGGCTTGGGGGGCCACCTAGACACAAACTGTAGCAAGCAGAGTGCCTTGCACACAGTAAACACTCAGTAAATAATTCTCAAATGAATACATGTGAGAAGTATGAGTATTACGGCTTATGTTTAGATGTCCCCCAAGGCTTCATGTAGTCAGAGCTGGGGCCTTCCAGAGTTGGTTCGATCTACAATGTGTGATACTGGGAATAAATGTGTGATGCTAGGATCAAGGATGTGTAATTACTAAATCTGTCCAGTGATTATTTTGGCCTAGTTCAGGGTGTGAATAATGGGAAGGCCCATCCTGCATGCGAGTCCTACCTGCATAGGATATAAGGGACAGAAAGAGGGCCGAAGTCATGCTTTGCTGCTTAGCTGCTTTGCTACTTCCCTGTTTGCTCTCTTGCTGCCTTTTTCCTGCTGCCTGCTATGAACTGTTTCTCTTCTGCTATGCCAACCTGCCTTGGAGCTAGTCAACTATGAAACCTCTACAAACTTGAGCTGCAGTAAACCTTTTCCCTTGAACTTTGAGTGTCAGATATTTTGTCTCAGCGATGAGAAAAGTAACTAAGACAGTGAGTGAGAAGGTGCAGAGAGAACATGGATGCAGATGTCTTATAGAGTTCTCAAGACAGTTTTAAAATTCCAGAGAGGAGGAATATACAAGGCACATTCTGCAAATGTCTTCATTAGCTATAGATTTAGCTGACATTAATAGAAATTCAAGTTAAACAAAATGGAGGAGGTAAAGAAGGTGGCTGCTGGCAGTTACTGACAGGCCAGCAATACTCATAAGAGGAGGAAGAGACAGCTGATCAGGGGGTGGAGGTTTCTAAAAACAAGTCATCTCTCCTACCTGCTTGCCAAGAGCATTATCAGTTTTCTCCTGAATCTGGCAGATCCCTTCTTCAGAATCACTGTAGCAGCACTGAAAATGATTTCCCAGTACTAGATTTGGCCCAAAAAACTGACTGATTCTTTTCACCTTATAATTTAACACCATCACCAGCTCCTATTGCCTTGAGAATGCTAATCTGTTTTTCAGTAGGACGTAATAAACCCAGAGAAATTTATATTCTGTTCAGAATTTGGACTTTCTCCTCTTTGTTTGGTGTATAGACAAAGGCAGTATGGGTTTGAGGTAGCTATGTCTTATGTCCCCTTAGCAAAGTCCTGCAGGAGCGGATGAGGACAGGATGGTTGACAGTGGAACAATTAGTCGTAGTGGCTCATCTGTCTTCTCCTGCACTAGTATTCACTACAATATAGTACAGTTATATATAAAAGTCTGCTTTTTTTTTTTTTTCTTTTTTGGTATTGCCAGGGAGGCACTGTTCTGCTGAGCTACATCCCCTGCCCAAAAGTCTTCTTTTTAAATCCAGAAATTCAACCAATCTCTTCGACCCAAAACATTCAAAAAACAAAAAACTGCATCTATTCTGAATCCACACAGACCTTTTTTCTTGTCATTATTCTCTGAACAGATGCTGCAGAATGACTCCTTATCAAGGCATTGAATTATAATTTTTGTATTCCATAAATATACATAAATTTTCATTTGTGAATGAAAAACAAATGAAAAAATTATTTTCCTTCATATATTATTAGTGCAGTGGTCTTATGAATGCAAAGAAAAATTAGAAACAAGCAAATGAACATTTTCAGTAAAGACCTGAGACTATGGCTCATATACCCATAAACCTTTCTATAATTGTAGCTAAATACTCTCTTTCCAGTTATCTCTCTTCCAATTGGGTGTTTGGTGAAAGAAATTTATTTTTTTTCCCCTCCAGCATCACTTTTTTTTTTTGATATTAGAAATAATGATGGATGATTGGTTTTTTTCTAGTAGTCATTTGAGTCTGATAGCATGATGCTGAGTAAAAAAAGAATAGTGTGGAGAAATGAACTTGTAAAAATGTCAAATTTGTTACATTGGACAAATAACTTACCTATATTCCAAGCCCCACCAATTGAAGTCCTTCAGTTTGAAATTATAAAACCTGAGTTAAATAGATGAGACTTTTTTTTCTAAAAGACATTTTTTTCTCATTTTGCTTACTGGAAGGACTGCTTTTGTCATTAAAGTACTGCTATAATAGTCATTTTAGTCTATAATGAAAACCTGAAAAAAATGATTTGAAATTCAGTTTTGACTGGCACTAGTCTATTTTTTTTTTTTGCTTTTATTTTTTGCCCCTGTCATGAGTTTACTTTATTAAATGTCTGCTTCCTGTTTCTGAGAGGACCATGTTAAAATGCAACCAATATTTGGAGACATGCTCCAAATATTGGTTCACAGCGACATGCAGGTGACACTGTTAATGTGACTAGTTGAGAGTCTTCGAGATCCACCTCTTTAAGAAACAAAGGGGGAGGGGAGAAGAGAAAGAAAAAGTACACACCTGCAACCTATTTCTTTTTGAAGCAAAGCCTTTGAGCAGATGGGAGATGAGATAGAGAAAGAAAACAGGCGAATTGCCAAGAGAGGTTTGTTTACAATACAGGCAAGTTCCTTCAGAAGTTGATAGGGAGCTGTTGCCATGGAAATGAAGAGAAATATTGCTGCAGGGTTTCGCAGAACAAATTCCTACTACAAATGTACCTGGATTTGAAAATGATGGAGACGGGAAGGGGAACAAAGAACTTCCTGAATAAGTTTTCAGTAATGCTTTTTCTCTTTATCTTTTCAGTACATTCTTCAGAGCCTGATAGTCCCATGCCTGGTCGCATGCAACATAGGCAATGAAAAGATACATTGCTCAGTTTCTGGATTAAATAGGTTCCTAACTGGAATGAGAGAATTAGTGTTCAAGTGAGGAATCAACACTTTCCAATTTTGGAACATTGACTAATATCTCTGTAAGACCTCTGAAAAATAAATTTTCATTTTTAAAAACAAACTGGAAAGACATTTTAGTGCTGACTGCAATAGTAGGTAAAGGTAATGTGCCTATATCCATTGTGTACTACATATAGTACACTACCCAAAATGTGCAAATATCAACCTTTAATAAATTCATTATGACTTATCCCCACCCCCCTTCAGCAAGACAGAAACAACAAGACCTCTTAATTTGTAACTTGTTGCCTGATTCAGAGCCTAGGCTTTTCTCTAATTTTAACCACTATGATTTAATGTTTGCTTTCCTCTAAAAAAAGAAAAGGCAGAAAATCTTTTCACAAATTACTTTTCTGAAATGTGAATTGTTTGTGGACAAACTTTAGTTCTGCAAATCTTCAACTTTCTAAACTTCATATCAGGAAGTGCTTAGTAAGCCATGTTCTTGCTTTTCCCCTTTCAAACAGTTCCAGTAGAGGATGCTGTCGCTTTTTCCTCTTCCTTTTCCCACCTCCCACCCTTTTATCCTAGTGAGATTCTTGTTAGGCTTTAACTGAACAAAGCAACACCTGTGTTTTTTACTCAACTTCAAACTCCTATTTCTTCAGCTGCCTACAAGGGTTGTTTTCATTGACAACAGGTAATTAGTAACTTCACACAGATTGAGGAAAAGTGATTTGGAAGCTATAGAAACCTTCCGATCCCTATTACTCAAATGCAGTTTCGATGCTGGTGATCAAAACGTGACATTGTTTATTAGGCACTGTAAGCAGGCTTATCGAAAAAGCAATAATGTACTAAGTGAAGGAATCCGAATTCTCATATCAGCTCTTTCATTAACCAAGGATAACTTAGAAAACTTGCCTTATCTACCCTATATTTCTTTGTTTTTTTCCATGGTGCTGAGGATTGAACACAGGGCCTTCACACTGAGATACCTCTCTGGCCCTTTTTATTTTTTTATTGCTTTAAAGTTTGAGACAAGGTCTTGCTGAGTCACTAAATTACTCAGGATGGGTTAGAACTTGTGATCCTCGCTTCCTCAGGCTCCCAGACTTCCGGATTATAGGCATGTGGCTCACTCTTCTTAACTTTACATACCAGATGTTAGAATGGTTAATATCTCTAGTCCCTTGTAATTTTATTATTCTCTAAGAATCATATGCAGGCTCATAAACTTCTAGAAGCAACTGTGAAGTCATTATTGTTTTTCCCTTTCTCATTCCTGTTCCCTGTGTTATCCATTACACTCACACAGGCCTCTCTCCTTTCTCACTCCGCTGTTGTCTCTCCATATGATACACAGGGGACCAGTCAACACTGTTTGAACAATATTATGCCATCTGGTAGGATTTCCGGCAGACTTTCCAGCTCGTTTCTCTGTTGTTGTAATTCCCTTCGGACTACTTTTTGTGATTCTTCAAGATCTGCATGTTCTGAATTACTTGTAAGGCAATTTGTCTCACTTTTAGGGTTCATTTAGGCCTCTGGAAGGTGTGAGGACTTAAAGGAACCAAGGCAGACCTGAGGGTGGTTTCTTAGGAATGTCCAGTGTTTGAGCTCACACGGTAGGAAAGGTGTATTTAAATATTGGTTGCATCTCCCAGAAGCCGTGTGAGTTTGCACCAGTTAGTTACACCCTCTGTGTTTCTGTTTCTTCATTTTAAAACACAGAGACACTGATAGTATTCACCTCAGTGGTTGTTTCAATGAGTGAATACATGCACAATGTTCACGGCAGTACGTAGCCAAGAGCAAACTATCACCTAGTGTCAGCCTTGTTACTGAAAAAGAGATGGTCTATAGGGGACCAGGATATGATTTCTGATGATTTCCAAATGCCCATTGTTTCTAGAGTTGCCTGATCTTTTTCTATTTTCTAAATTATCTTCATGCCTTTGTTGACGAATACCTGCTTTCCTCACTTCTTCATTTTACCTCCAGGATATACATTTTATGCTCTACCTAATCTAACCCAGTCATAATAAAAGGAGGGTCCCTTTCCCATTTTGCATTATCGTAAACTTCTGAAAAGGGAAAGTAACCAGCTCATCTTACTTCGCGGAAATATATTGCTCACTTAAAAGCAATTAGTAGTTCTGTGGTTCAGGAAACAGGATATTGATTTTTCTCTTTGTTCCAATGGAGTAGCTGGTATGTGTATGCTTTCTTTTGCATTGCAGGAACGTAACAGTGGGGACCCTGTTTCACAAGTGACACCAACCTGTTTATGAATAATGGAATGCTACACTCACAGGGTGAGCTCAGGACATGTTCACTAATGGGCTTTCTTATTTTGAAATGAGAGGTTCTGAAATATTCTCTGGATAAGGCTGATGATATTTAAGCACAGTGAGAGAAAAGGTGGAGGCTGAGAAACTGTTTCTAAGCTCCTTCTCTTCTGAATTGTCTCTCTCTTTGTCTCCCAGTTGGGCTTTTAGAGTGCAGAGATGGGTTTTGGTTATTACTTCTATTCTCAGCTAATGGTGCTAGTGATTTACTGCTGTGTCTACTGAGTTTGAAAGAAAATTCAAGAAGGTTTGGATACACTGACTTTTATTTTTTGCTTACAACATAGTCAGATGCAGGCCTGGGGTGAGAATCCCACTGCTAGGCGTTGCCTCTGCCATCTAAACTGTCCACAGCTTCCCCACTGGACTCTGCATGTGGTTGGCAGATGCACAAGAGGACCGTGTGGCAGGCTGCATAGGTAGGACTAGTCAGGGCTTATGGTCTTCTGCCCAGAGTAAGTGCTACAGAACTTACTACACAACAACCTGGTTGCCAGTGAAGCTGGATGATGGAGGCTAGTTGTGTGGGGAACAACTTAGTCAGTTGGTTCTACTGACTTTTGAATTACAGAATATTTTTCACGTACTATGCATACATATATGCAGAAATTATAAAAAATAATAACGTGAGTACCCTCTTTAAGAAACAAAATATTACCAATGCAGTTAAAATCTCCTGTGTACCTCTTGGTGTGGCTCAGGAGTAAGGACTATTTCTTTTATATGATTTTTAGTTATCGTTTTATGACATATACTTACACCCAGACTTTAATTTTTGGTCTTTGTACAAATGGTATTCTAGTATATGTGTCCTTTGGTGACCTAGCTTTTTCGGACATCTTTATGATTGTGAAATTCATACATGTTGATATGTGTAGTTGTAATTGATCCATTTTTACTGCTCTATAGTGTTGTATTTGCTGAATAAATCACAATCGAAGTATCCAGTTTCCTGATCATGGGCATTTGGGTTGTTTTCAGGCAATTCTTCCTTTGGCATGCAGTGCTGCTATGAATACCCTTGTACAATTCTCTTCTTGCACATCTGTAAATTCCTCTTAGCTATGAATGTTACTGGTACACTAGAATACCACTCTATTAAAATTTCATGCAGTATATGGATCCTTCAAGGAAATCTTAAATAATTTAAATTTCCATTCACTCTGCCTAGCTTGGTGTAAGTTTCTATTGAGTGCTGGCCTCATGAAGTATGGACAAAGATAGATTGGAATAATTTAACTCCCAAAGTCCATTATCCTACTTTGGTTTATGAAGAAAATTTACAAAGTTGAATTCAAGAAGGCATAGTCGTCCTGCCTTTAGCTGTCTTATTTTGTGCAACCTGGCAAGGCTATTTTTGATAGTCCTATGTCATGGTGGTAGCACATCACTTTTCTGTGATACAGAGAGTTTTATTTTAGAGATGCAAAAGAATAGTCCAAAAATTTTCTTTTCTGTCCACTAAGTGAAATTCTAACTTCCTGGCCTCATTCTTCTGACTAAAAGTTTGTACTTACTTTCAGAAAGCAAACTTAATCCTCTTGATGTTCCATAGGGTATATACAACATGATAGTTTAAGAAAAGCAGAAATATTCTGAATTTCAAAACTTGGAAGAATAGCGTTTGTGATTTTCAAAATGGGGATGACTTTATTGGAAGAATAATGACCTCAGTGACATTGTCATGGCAGATGACAGGGTGAATTTCACAGGCCTGTTTGCATCCATCCATCCAAGCAGATGGCACACCCTTGGTGTGACAATGAGTCACAGCTGTCCTTAAGTGAGAAAAATTGATGAGCTTCACATTAAAATAATCTTCCTACTGTCCAGGAGATGGGCAGTATTTTCCATAATAAGAAAAAAATCGGAAATGCTCCATTGTCGTGGCAGAGCAACATGAGATTTGACACATGCCTCACTCAGTGGACACCAGATCTCATAGTTTGACGCCTGTTTCTGGTTCCTGTCTCATGTGACTCAGAGGTTTGCATATAAGTGATGCCTCAGTTAGTGAACTCAATTTGTTCTACAGTTTTGGAAAAATGATCATGTTTGTGTTTGTGTGGAAAAAACAGCCAGCAGCAGTTGCATTTGTTACCAGCTGCAGGGTTTGGAAACCAAAACAAAGTTTTAGCCAAATTTTTCTGTCTGTGAACCAAATTTTTTGCAAACAAAAGTGTTTGTGAACTGAGGCATCGCTGTGTGTAGAACTTGCCTATGTGAAGAGATCTTTTCAAACTTCACAGGCTAAATATTGGGCGAAGGGATATACATACATGCACATGCATTTTGAATTGTTTAATTTTTAAAGTACATGTTTGAAAAACATTTGCAAGTTCAAACTGCATCATAATGGAAAAATTTATTTTCCATAGGTAAAACTGTGTTCAGGTAGCAATTTTTCTAGAAAGGAAATGAAACAGAGTGAATAGATAGTTTATAAGCTTACTTTGGGTTTCTTAATTACAACTACTCAGCCCTTTGTCTCTTCAGAATCTGTTATTTGTAGCTTGATATTTTAATGGCCTAAAGTGGAAAGTGTTAGCACATCATGCCCAGTAGCTAGGACTTTAAAATCATAATGCCTAAGTTTGAATTCTAGCTGTCACACCTTCTCAAATCTGTCTGTGCCTTAATATGTAAAATAGAGGCATTGATACTATTATTACTTTTAATATCTTTGTAAAGAATTGACATAGGCTATTATAATTGGAAATACTATAAAACCTATTATATTATTTCTCCTAGGACAAATATCAATTGATGTATTCTTTGTGATACAGTGTGAAAACTTTCTTATGTAACAGATCTGGGTCAGAAGTCCAACACATGCTTTATTGGGCTAAAATTAAAGTTTTGATGGGACTGTGTTCCTTCTGGAAACTGTAGATGTGAGTTTGGTTCTTTGATTTTTCTAACCTCTCAGAGGCCTCCGTACCTTGGCTCATGGTCCCTTACCATATTTTGAAAGGCAGTTGCCTACTGTCTTCAGCTCTCTTTCTTATTGCAACCCTTCTCACTTCCTTTTGTAAGAACCACTATGTTTATACTGTGCCCATACCACACTCTAGGATAATCTTTCATCTCAGCATCCTTAACTTAATCAAAATTCCTCCTGACATTTTTATAACCTGAGGAGATTATGATGGGGACATATTGGGTCTAACCCTTGAGGAGAACTCATGGGGTCCTCTATTTGTTTTCATTTCATGGGGGGTGTTTTCCTAACCTCTAAGCTCCTTGCTTTCTTCTTCTGCATATGAGACTGACTAAACACACTAAGCTGTATATTCAGTTGTCTTGAATGACCTGTCTTGCAGAACTTTTATTGGTCTTGAAGTTCTTCAGCTAAGATGTGATGCAAAGCAAATGGATCATTTTTAATGTAGAGTGTGGTAACTGGGCTGGTTTTGGGCCAACCCTGGGACTGAAGCAGCATGCTCATGGAACATCGTGCCCTTGAGTCTAGAGTGCCTGAGCATAGTGAGGGATGCTGGGAATTTTTGTTGAATGAATCCCTCCCTGCCACACAGTGACATCCAGGATCATCGCTCCACCCCTGTTGAGGTCTGCACCCCATGGCAGGCAGTCTTCCAAGTGGTCACATCTGTCTCTTTCTAGGACAAGGAAAAGGACCCTTCTGATCCATTTGGTGACAGGATGATCTTAGGGTGGATCTTAGGTATACTGGATAAGTAATATATTTTCCTTTTGATAGTCACTTTTCTCACTTTATGGTCCTTACAGATCCTTTTTAATAGTGGGCATGTGTGAAAAGCAGGTTGCTCATCTATATTCAGAGACATCACAATCCAGAAATGTGGGGATTCTTATGACTTAAGAATTTCAAGAAAAGACATGGTTGAAAGATGTATCTGTTCTATAAGTACCCTTCAAAATTTCACACAATAAATCCAACATGATGAGAACATGGATTATTCACATTGAATAAGACTTTATTTGTGGCTATTATTAACAAGACCTAATAATAATCTTTAAGAGACTATTTGGAAGTCAGTACACGTGGCTAGTGGGATGGGCAGCAGGGTGTATAATACAGGTCATGAGTAATGATGTGACCATAATCACTTAATCCATAGGAGGAATAAACGGTATTGGAGATTTTTCAGAGGCAAAACAAAACAAAAGAAACAAACAAAAGACCCCAATATTGTTCTTATTCAACAAGGATTTGAATGGCCATAATATTGTGAACAGCAGCGCCATTGCTACTCTTTTCTCATGGTGAGAACTAATACATATAGCAATGAGGAATATAAAGAGATAGTCCCCAAGTCTGAAAAGAGAGAGATGGAGCCTGAACTTAAAAGCAATCTTCATGGATTCTAATTAGACAATAAACATGTATCTCCTGTACTTATTTTAACTCTTCTTTGATAATGTAAATATCTCCTTTACTTCTCATTTTAACTCTTTTTTGATACATAACCTCATGCATATTGTAGTACATTTTTAAAAGAAATCAGAATTTTTATAGACACAGGCCTTATAAACAAATAAATAAATAAATGCATGCCTGGAGTTTGCATATCCAAGGGGTGACCTTGTTGGAGGAAAAACAGGAAGATCCTTCCTCCTTCTTCTAATATCCATGTAAGAATTCCTGTTTTGTGATTTTTACCTTGATTTCATGCAAATTTTAAGGAAAGGAACAAGAAGCAAAGGTATCATGTAATCAGCACATCAAAGTCAATCCCCTCCCCCATCACATATATTTATTTACACCCTGTTAGTGTGGGTTTTTTTCATGAGAATTGCCAGAAGTAATCCAAAATAGTAACAGTTATTTAAAGAGTTATAGCGAAATCCAAGCCTTATTGAAAAGGTCTGAAAATTGTCCTCTTCCAATAAAAAAGAAAATACTTTCCTTTCTAGGTGTCAGTTGAAATTTTAATAATCATCACAGCTGTGACATTTTCAAAGACTCTTTTGAGGGGTATGTCTCTTCATTAGGTTTCTATTAGCTGAAACAAGCTAACACTTACATGAGAGGTAGATGTGGGAATAAATAGGCAGTCGTCATCTATATAAAAGCCTGAAGAGACACCAGCAATTCTGACACTTTTGTCCCACTATTTGATTGACAATTAAAACAGCATTACATTAGCCGAGACAAATAAAAAATTCAGTTGCTTAAAACTGAAGTTGTCCCCCAACGAGAAGTTTCACAAAAAGTAAAGAAAACATATGTTCATGTTTATGCAATTCCACTTGATGATTTTATAGTAAGGCAAACAATGAAATTAGGAAGAATAAGGGGAAAATGAGCTCTTGTTAATTAGCACATTCCAGAAGCACTCTGCGTGTCTTCAGAACAGTGGTGAGCTACTAGAATGTATTTAGCTAGAGTATTTACAAGTATTTAGAGTATTTTACAAGTATTAGCTTGTGTTTTACAAGTATTTATCTAGATGAAAGGGCACAAGCTACCTCATATTTATGATCCTAAAACCAAGTTTATTATTCCAAAGTATAACTCATTGAGGTTTCACTAATTTAAAACTACCTTTAAAGTATAGAGAAAGAGGGTCACCATCAAATTGGACTGATAAGATAAAACATCAGCAAACAGTAATATTTGAACTACGTAGTGTATCAGGCTAAACACCTATTGTTTTAACAGGAGAACAGAGTAGGAAATTTAGAAGTTGAGTTTGTTTCTAATAATGAGCTTAAACAGAGCATTAAGAATCCATATAGAAATGGTGTTATTCATGGGTTTCTATAAGAGCGAAGAGGGGTTAATATAAGGACTAAGATGTGAGAGGGGAATGTAAGGACTTTAATAATTTATTTACTTTTTGTCTTTTTGAGACAGCGTTTCACTATGAAGTTCAGGCTGGCCTTGAACTCATGTTGTAGCCCATGCTGGTCTCAAACTTGAAGTGATCCTCCTACTTGGCCTCCTGAGTGCTGGGATCACAAGTGTGTGCCATCCCACCTGGAATATAAGAACTTAGATCTAAAAGTGGCTGCATTTTTATGAGAGTGTGAGAAATGCTGGTAAGATCTTCAAAACTTCATGGGTTTCTATAAGAGCAAAGCATGCAAGAATAAAAAATAATTTAAAGATTGCCTTTGAAATTGGCTATGGTAGGTAGCATCATGGCCCTGGTATAAGGTTCCAGATATAAGAGAGGGATTTGAAAGAAACAATTAAGGATGACATTTCCAAGAGCGAAGCCCCCTTGAAAGGCATCAAAGGTTCAACTTCCCAGCCGGGTGTGGTGGCCCGCGCCTTTAATCCCAGCACTCGGGAGGCTGAGGTAGGAGTAGCGTTGTGAGTTCGAGGCCCGCTTGAGCTACAAGCTGAGCACAAGGCCAGCCTGAACTACATAGTACAGCCCTGCCTCAAAAGATGAGGGCTGGGAGTTTGGCTCAGCAGCTTAAGCACCTGCCTAATAGGTGCAAGGCTCGAGTTTGATCCCCGGTGCCACAAGAAAAAAAAAAAAGTTCAACTTCCTTGGGTAATGCAGATAAAGCCTAGGGTAGTGATGGGAAATTGTTTAGAGCTTTCAATGATATAAACAGCCCACTGTGGCATGTGTACCATAGATTAGCCACCACTGACCTAGGGAGAGAATGCTGCAACTGGGATAGGTAACAGTGCAGAGGGGGAAGAGATGCAGGAGTGAGAAGGAAGAAGTCTTTCATAATAAACAAGAGTTAATGAAGATGAAACATAATATGAGAACTAACATTACAATATAATAAACAGAGGTAAGCCCTGTAAATTTATGGACTGCTTAGTATGTTAGCATCACCATCAGTATGAATAATCTGAAGAGCCTGGAAGGCTTGGTAGCAAGGCTCAGGGGTATATCTGTGGAAATTAATAATGAATTAGAGATGTTGGCCTCATCTCACCATATTGCATAGTCAGTTCATCAGGCTTTGACGTATTATCCTTCTAACTGCTGCAGATGATAATTCAAGTATATTCTGGGAAACTATTAAGTCAGCTACTTTCATAGTTAAGATATTTAGCTTTGATACTTGTTGCTTTGAAATGTAAGTATCTCATCTCAAAGTATCTGAAACAATTGTGAAATGTGAAACATGTTGTATATATTATATATTACATCATATACATCATTCACTGCTTGTTTCTATGTTCATGATTACTTCCAGGGTCTTCAGATTACTCAAGCTGATGGTAATCCTAACATACTGTATCTGAACTGTAAGACTGAAACAGACATTTTCGAAGGCTGCTTTGTAAAATACCACCCAGAATCATGATCTCATTACTTTTCCACCTAGTCTATCAAGAAAGATTTGTAATTTAGTAAGTTCTTATTGTAGCTTCTTGCTATAAAATAACAAAACAACAAAATAAAAACAAAAATGAGAATGAGAATAAGAATCTCTGCACCTTTGTTTTGCTATAACACATAATATTGTTAATATATATCCCTCATTCATTTGAGTTATATATGATAATACGTTTCCTTCAAACCATGAAAGTCCAATTTGTTTACATGTTGTTTAGTGAAAGCAGGCATTCAGATAAAGACATGTACTTTATTCAGTAAGCAAACATTTATTGAATATCCACAATTGTGCCAGACATAATACTACTACAGGTAAGGGGCTGCCTAACACACAGTCAACAACCTTAAAAGACTCATATCTTAGGAAGAATATAGACAGGAAGAACAGTGGCCACAATTATTGTTATAGTCGCCTTCCATATTAAATGGAATTTCTAACCATGGTTTCAATGTTGATCCTTCCAATGCACATACACACTAACAGTGATTGAAGACTTACTACTTAAAAACCTGAGAACCTGGACATGAACAGCCTTCTCAAGCAGATCTGAAATGGTTTGCCCAAGCAGGGAGAGGAACCTGGCTGGGGTTTTCACTGTGGTTATGGGGTGAAGGTTCCTGCACAGGGATGGGGTCTCATGTGATACAAATCTTGTCATAGGATGGAGAACCTTAGGCCTTATCATCTGCTTGTCTAGATATAAGCATCAAGGCAAGAGTGTGGTTTAAAATCTCTGCAGTTCAACACCATATTCCTCACTACAAACCCAGAAGTTTTGTATGGGAAGTTTGCAAAGGGTGCTTACTTCAGATGGCTGTTTAGTCAGGTTTCAGTCTTAGTGGGCTCAGAAAAGCTTTCCTGGAGAAAAGTGCACTTGGGGTAACACATGGTAGGTCAAGGCAGAAGGCGATCATGAGGGAAGCCCTACAGGGGGAAGTGGACAGACCTGCTCTTGGAGTGATGTTTATGGTCAGGCACACTGGAGCAGGTAAGCCTCCAGGGTGTGAGGATAAAGCTTCATTCTGAGAATGAAGGTGAATCAAGGGAGGGTGTTAATCAGATTTACATTTTAGAAATGCTTATTTTACTTAGAAAGCTACCCATAGTTTAACAAGAAGGAAAGTAGTAAAATCCTTGGGAAGGGAGAAATACGGCTTGATCAGTTAACCTTCTCTTGATGATCACAGCAAAGCCTTTTGTTAGTGTATTTCTAGGGGTGGGTGGAGAAGTTTGGGGAAGTCAGGAGGTGTAGAACCTCTAGTCAGTCTTTTTCAAGTTACAGAAATCAGTATACACTCACAAACTACTCTGAGATACTGTATCATCTCAGGGAAGGAATTCTGTGGTTTACAAAAAATAAAAAATAAATAAATAAATTCTGTCTAGGTGAGTTGGATATAGGTTACCCTCCTCCTAGCAGAAGATTACAGAGATAGCAACACAAAACTTTACAGCAGATTTTGCAGTCTGAGGTCCAGTGGGGACAAGGCGCTGAGGTAGAAGATCAAAGAAGAGTAATGAATTGTATAAGGATATTATAATCACAGAAAAGCAGTCTCCAGCATGGTTATAAAGAGGAGTGAAGACCTACTCCTCATTCTTTGGAAATATTCAGTTTAGTGGCACAGGCAAGGAAAAAAAGAAGATAAACATAACATTAAAAAGTAGAGCTGAAAGTATCAAGAGGATCTGGGTGGGAAAGGAAGCCAAGTCCAGAGTGACCATCACGCTGGGCTCCCTTTCTCCTATTTTTGACATGACCACTAAGAACTCAGAGAATGGACATGGGAGATTAATACTAATCACATATTTGTAAGCTGTGGCCACAGTTTCCTTACCAGGTTCTCTTGCACCTCCTTCAGCCAGTGGTCTTTGTCTTCCTACTTACATTTCAGGTGGTGCTCCCTGAAATCCTAGTGTGACAGAGTCAGCTGCCAATGAAGCACGGACTCTGCACTGTTAGGGGCAGGAGAAAGAATCGATAGACGTTGGAATTGGTCTGCTGAGCAAAGTTTTTTTTTTTTTTTAAAGCAGAGTCTGTGGAATTGGGGGAGGGGGAATTTGATTAAAGGAAGAAAACTTTCTGTGACCAAGGCAACCAGAAGACCCCCAAAAGCCTGTAGAACTTGAGAGAAGAAGCATGAAGAAGTTCTGTAGATTTGTTACATCAAGATGTTAATGTTTTTAATCAAGGTTCCTAGGTGACCCCCATGCAATTAACTCATGGTCCAGTTGTCCTATTATGTATCTTTGTACATTCTCTTCTTGTTCCCTGACTAGCACCACTAAATTTGAGAAGTGGTTATGAGCTGCTACATCCAGCATTAATTTAATCCTAGCGCTCAATGTGTTTCTTTCTCTTTTATAGCTGATTGAATAAAAGGAGGAAGTTATTTCAATCAAGGTTTTATCCTTTTGAGAGAAAAGGGAATAATTTAAATGCACAGAGCATGGTATTTCTAAAACCAGAGCAAGTAGCCTAATAAAATAATTCTAACCATATGAATGAACCACATTTCATTCTTCTTGCCAGGTGCAACTTATCGGAGCTGAATAGCTTTGTAGATCAATGTTCAGTCAAGTGGATATAGGAGAATAATTACAAAAGTACTGCTTTAGGAAATTAAAATTTCAAGAACATAATTGAAAATACATGCCTTAATAATTTTAAACACTACATTTAGGATTGCCTAAACTTAAAAACAGGCAAATTGGTTTTTACCCTAGATATTGAGCTGAAAATAATAGAAACAGATAAAAAATATTTTACAACATGGTTCTTTTCAGAAGAAGCATTTTAAAGCTTAACTTGCCCTTTAACATTTTTAAAGTATTTTATATTTCATTCTCCCACCCTCACCCAGTACTAGTTAAATTTTAGTCACCAATTAATTTTTAGGATTTTGTACATTAGGAGACCTGTGGTTAGTTACATACTATCTATGATTCATTGGGGAAAATATGTGTCATTAATGGAATAGCACGCTCTGGATATGGCCAGCACATGTGGTACTCAGATATTCACAGGAAAAAAAATTCACTGGGTAGGATTTTCAGGAGTACAGAGTGGGATCGTGAGGCTGGATTTACAACACCAGGACCTTTAGTTAAATTTCTAAGGATTAAATTTTCCAGAGCAGGAGATGTCCAGGCACATTAGCAATATGCTTAAAATTAGAAAGAAGGAATCTGTGGCAATCTACTGCTCTCTCCAGCATGTCTAGGGAAGATGATGACTAATCTGCTAGCTTTTAAGTAAATTTCTAGAGATGGTTCATGTTACAGCTGTTTGATTTTGTCAACTACAGAGCAAAATGGGAAGGTAAGGTGAAAGGAGCTCTTGGTGATATGTGTTCTGTTTTTCATGACATTGATCACTGTATCTCGAATGGTTTTTCAAGAAACTTGTGTATTTGTACAGTATACATACATTCCTTCAAATATCTTCTTTAGTGCTAATAAGACTTTATGAATTAGCTTTTCTAATTTTTAGGATGTCATCTGAGGCTATATCTTGGAGAGGATCTCTAGGCAATCCAGACCTATTTAGAAATCCTTTTTTTTTGACACCTGATTATAAAGAAGAGATGGGGGGGGAAATGGTGAAGTGTTCACCATTTCTCATTGTGAAATATATGCATCATGCATAAAATTACTTTATCTACAGAAATTTACTTCTAATCCCAGAATTGGAGCTGAGGAGAAGCCAGATTTCAGCTGTGGCAGAAATAAAGTTTAACAAATCATGACCATCTATTCAATAATTCCAAATAGATTAATGCTAGGGTGATCTTAGGCAGATTCTAAAAATTATCTCACTAGATGGTTTGATTATGCCAAATCAATAGACTAGGGATCCAAGCATCTGAAGTTCAAGTATGTGAAAAGTAGTTAATATAGTTATAAGAATAATGAAGTCAATTCAGTTTGTTGAAAATATTATTAAACTTCAATAGTAGCAGTCACCTAATATCACAATGAAATAGATTGCATTTAGACCTGTAAATTACAAAGGGTATTCTGTTTTAATTTATCAGGTTTGAAATATTTAGACTATAGAGATAGAAGTTCAGTTAATATTTATTCAATGAAACAGATGTGCACATCTGCTAATAAATACAATGCACTTTGAACACATTTACAGAATAGTTGAATCAGTATTATTCTTTGATAAACTGTCTGTTTTTTATAAATCCTGATATAGCTTCACCTTGTTTTGACTTTTCCTCTGGTCTCACTCTAATTGCTAACTCTTCAATATCTAAAAATCTAAGTATTCTGAGAGTGTCTAACCTAGGTATCTGCAGGTAAAAGATGCTTTTTTCCTGACTAGCGTTATCCCATGTTCATAACAGTAGTGTTACTAAAATTTTTGTTGTTTCAATAATAAATACTTTGCTGCTCATTTCTAGTAATCATTTGTAGAAGGAAAGGAACTGTGATATCTGATACTTCGAGTGTGAACTACCAGGCTGGCACTGACACTATTCTCCTTCGAGTCTATCAGCTATGAGTGAGGATGAGAGTTTCATTCAGTTTCCCCAAGGTAGAACCCCTCTGTGTTCTACCGTTCCTATAATGAGGTAAAAAGTACAAGCTTGCTGACTAGACAGTGTTTTGTGTGTGCTTTAGCAAAATACACAGACTACTTTTCAGAAACCATAAATTAAATGTTTCTTTTTCTGATGATGGGAATAATTTATCATTTGCCACTGAGTCATGAAATGGAATACTTTGATAGATAATGAAATAGTCTTAATGGGCCTGCTTCTCAATCTTCCAAAAGTGCAAAAAGAGAGGGAAGGCAACCAGCAACCTGTTATCTTGTTTCTGTGTTTTTTGGGGGAGTCAGGAATTCAGAGCACAGCAGAGATAGTTTATTTCCATTTCACCATGTGTGTTGGTTACTTTTCTTTCATTGTTGGGACAAAATACCTGACTCTCAAAGTTAGGGAAAAGGAAAGGTTTATTTAGCTTACAATTTTTGGAAGTTTCAGTTCATATTCAGTTGGTTCCAAGGCAGGATGGCATGGCTAAGGGCAGTTGTTCATGATGGCTGCAAGTGAAAAGGGCATAAAGGGGAAAAGTCATCTCCTTCCTTTCCTTATATTGTATGCCAGTTACCTACTCCTGAGCAGGTGTAGCACTTATATTAACAATTCCAGTGCTAGACAATGAATCAATCACAAACATTAGATTCAGTCCTCTTCAAAAGACCTGCCCCTCATGACCACGTGAGGCTTTGGGGGGACATCCACACACAAACCATAACACCACATCTGAGGCTGCACCTAGGGGAAATTTGAATAATGGTATGAATCAAACTAGCAGAGGCTACGACTGTCTGAAAATTTTTTCACTTACACGACTGGCACTCATGTTGACATGATTTGACGGCTGGACTCAGATGGCTTTGTCCATTGGCTTCTAACATATCTCCATGTGGCTGAACTTACTCATGGTGCAGCAGTCACTGGGTAGTTGAGTTGCTGACTTGGTAGCTCTGGGCTTATGAATATGTATTCCAGAGAAACAAAAGTGGTTGTTCCATGACTTTTTGTTACTCATTCTTGGAAATCACTTCTGTTATATTGGTCAGCCCCATCTTGAGGATTCCAAGATTTAAAGAGAAACAAGTAGACTTCATTTCTTGGTGTCGAAGAATTCTGGCTTTCTAGGATTAAAACACCCCAGAAAGAATGTCTTTCCTTTGGACCAACTTTATTCAGGGGTTGTGGATTGTGCTCAACTTTTTATTCCTTGATTCCAAAATACTATTTCCATGCACATGCAAATTTTATAAGTATGTGTGGTAAAAACTTCACTAACATGAGATAGTAAAGAACTAAATTTTGCTGAGTTCTAACTTATATATGTAATTTTTAACCTCACTAAACACATAACAGTATTAAATACATCTGTTCTCTGAGATAAACCCTTCTTAGAACCCTTCTTAGAACCCTTAGAGTGGGTCTTTCCAAGGAGATTTTGGAGAGAGAATTTGACTTTGTGATTCGGTTTCCACTAAGACTGTGTATCTCTGAATAGATAAATGTGTCTAACCACCATCCCTGAAGACAGTCTCTCAGGGATTCTCCCAGAACTCTTGTCCTTTCTCTAGAACAAAGCAATTAAGATCCAAGAATAGGAAAGAACTCAAATTTCTGTTACTGCGATAATTTTTAATACACATTAAAATAAAAATTTATGAATATCTAAATATCAGTGTTTTATGGAAAGGTGCAGGGCTTCCCAAGGAAAAGAATAGAGATCATGTCTTTAAAGAAAGGTAGACAAGCATACACACTCACTCAAAAGTGTACATTCTAGAAACATGTGAAAATACACAGGGCAAGTAATTTATAATGAGGTACAACTATAACTTAACAGACAGCTGCATGACAATGCATGAACAATCAGAACCAGGTAGTGTCAACAAAGAATGCTTAGTGGCAAAAGTGAACCTTAAGAAGAAACAGATTTCATGGTGACAAAATAGGGAAGGAAAACCAGAGTTTCTCCAGGTTTCAAGGAGGTCAAAATACTTTGAGGTCCACTTTCAAAGGTATTTGGTTTTCTTGACCAATTTAAACCTTTGGATCTAATTCTAACTGCCTGGAAATATTTCTTGAGTAATGTATTCCTTCCCACCAACTCATATCTCTAATTAGCTGCTAGAATCATGATTTTGTTAAAGCAAGGGCCCTACTTCACTAGCTTGGTGTCTTCATCAGAATCTAATGCGGTGCTTCTATCAAATGTGCTGAGTGCATTTTAATGAAATCGGATTACCCAAAGCAGGCTCAGACCTTGACATCTTATGACAAACTCAAACCTTCTTAGGTTCCCACTTCCTGAGTTCCTGAGGACTTTCCTGCTGTATAGCAGAGCCTTTCCACAAGACAATGCTGTTCTTTGGAAATCTATACAGCTGATTTCATTGAGTAGCCATACTATGCTATGTAAGTTCTCTTATTTTGGGAGCATACTAACCCTTGTTGAGTGAGCCTAGAGCCTAAAACAAACATAATACATGTACACACACACACACACTTATGCACACACACACTGTGTGTGTGTTGCTTTTAAAATAGTCTTTGAAAGTAAAAAAGGCCTTATCTAAATTTCATGATTATTCTTCCCACTCTCCATTTTAGCACATTTTTTTGTTTTTATCTTTTGTTATTCTCCTTGGAAACTTCTTAGACTTCAAGGTTTGCTGCTTCTCCTTGTTCGCATGCATTTTGTGCATTCCTAATGCAAAGGCATGGGTCATTCTCAGGAAGGTAAAGGCGGAACAAGTTCATGGAAGCCCCACTGGTTGACCAAAGCTTTGCCAAGACATGCTGCCCTGCTGGCTGCCTGAAGGAAAGCCCTGGAGGGACAGTTTTCCTTTGAGCTAGACGGTAACAGGGTTATCAGAAAAGCCCTACACCGAAGACTCTAAATATGACACTAGAAATCCTCACAATGGAGTCAAAACAAAACAGAAAGTGATCTTGTTCTGGTAACCTGAGCTTTGCTCAAGCCACCCTCTTGCCTGGCTGGTTTTGTTGATGCAAGCAAAATCCAACACAGACTGCAAAGGATCTCCAGGCCCAAGGGTGGGGGATTATGTAACCAACCTGGGGTGGTGTCAGGCTTATCAGAGGCTGATAACTAACAATTCACAGGTACTCACCTTGGTCTAAAATACCTGGAGGCAGAATAAAACAGCGTGAAATTTCACACAGTCAAGTGTACTTAGTTTATTAAGATTTATTTTCCAGGTAAAATCTATACTTCATTCCTTAATACTTAATACTTCTTTTTTTCCAGTTGTGCATCTAATCTTTGTCAAGGTTGGTGAATGGTGCACCAGTGAGTGTAATAAAAATCCTAGAATGGAGGGAATGTTTAGAAAGATAAAACAGTCAGAAATTGGTGAATTAGTAAACTTACCTCCAAATCTAAGTTATGTAACCTCAGTATGGAACAGCAATAGAAGACAAAGAATCAAATTTTTAAACAGAGAAAAAATAGAAATCATATTTCAGTAGGTAATGGAGTCATTTATTTGAGATGCAAAGAGAAGCATCAGCTCTGGAAGCAGCACTTGGAATGAGGAATGTTTAGTTCCAGGATTCCCTGTGGAAAGGCGCTAGGTTTCAGATTGTGTCGAAAGGGGAAAAGTTATTAAAAATACTTCCCATTTTTTTATCCCTCACCCACCCACTTATCTGTTTTGTGGCTTAAGGATGTCATAGAAAAGAATGAGTATACAAGAGAGAATTTGCCCAGATCTGGTCCCGAAGGATTTGGAAGAGCCTGTGTTTTATCAGGATTTTCACTAGTTCAAAGGAGTCTCAGGAGGCTCACTGAAGATCCAGGCTCCTGTGAAAATCTGAAGCGATCAAAGGCTGAGCGTATGTCCTCGATCCTTGTGCTCATACATCTCCTCCTGGCCATGGGCCAGAGCCAGCTCTTTTTTGGAAAACTTAAGAGAATGCTTGAGTGGAGATGATTGAGTTATAAACTAGGGGAATTATTTTGACCTTAAATAAAACCTTGCAGTATATTATTGTTAATAATAATGTACTATACACGTACATGTAGAAAGTCTCATTCATTCCTAAGACATTATCCTGTCTGTTATCTTCAGTGGTCAAACCAAACCACTTTGGAAAGTTGATATAGAACACATCCCCATTTTATAGAGCAATTCAATAAAGCTCTAAAAAGCTAAATATTTTTTAAAAGAGAAATTAGAATGTGAGTAGCCCTATGCACTTCCCATTAAAGCGTTTTAGGTCTCTTCCCAAAATGCATTCCTTGGAACACAGTTATTTTAGGTAGAATAACGACCCTTGCAAAGCTCCCCATATCCCACTCCCTGCATCCAGCAAAGATGTTACCTTACCCTACAAAGAGTTGTTACGTTTATGGATGGAATTAAGGTGGGTAATTAGGTTACTTGAAAGTAGGGGGACTTTTCTGGATCATTTGTGTGGGTCCACTGTAATTACAAGGGCCCTTAAGAGTGGAAGAGGGAGACAGAGGCGATGGTGCCATGAGAGGGAAACATGACTGGCTGATGTTGGCTTCAAACAAGGAGGAAAGGGCCCTGAGTCGAGGTTCTAGAGGCTGGAAAAGGCACAGAAATGGGCTCTCTTCCATTGCTCCTGGAAAGGAAAGCAGACCTTGATTTAACCCTCTGAGGCCTGTGTCTGATTTACAACTATAGAACAGGAAGTATTCCTGTCTTTTAAGTCACTACATTTGTGAAAATCTGTTAAAGAGAATACTAATTCACTAGTGCTGTGACATGTTCTATTAACAAGAAGTTTCTAAAGCAGTGACATGTTAAAGGAGCAGGAACTAGTGCTTACTGGTGTGGTAGCACACACCTATAATCCTCCCACTCAGAGACTGAGGCAGGAGTATTATAAGTTTGAACCCAGTCTGGATAACTTAACAACTTAACTGTCTCTAAAGAATATATGTGTGTGTGTGTTTGTGCATATATATGTGTGTGTGTGTGTATGTATATGTATGTATGTATGTATACATATGTATAGTCTGGGGAAACATATACATATGCATATTAGTCTGAGGATATAGCACAATGCATGCACACGTGCAAGCACACACACACATGCACACATGCTCACACATGCACACACATACACAGAGCAGCACTCCTAAAAACAAAAGCCTTATTAGCTTTTGTCACTTTGTATGTGTAGTTACCCTCACCACAGCTGATTTCAAGCTACCATGCTATCTTAGTTACTTTTCTCTCTTCGCTGAGACAAAATACCTGACATCCAAAATTAAAGGAGGGAAGATTTATTTAGCTCACAGTTTGTAGGGGTTTCAGTCAATAGTTGGCTGGCTCCAAGGCAGGGTGGTACATGGCAGAGGACAATAGTCTATGACAGTGGAAAACAGCAAAAACAATGAGAGAGAGAGAGAGACAGAGAGAGAGAGAGAGAGAGAGAGAGAGAGAAGAGAGACAGACAGACAAGCCTCTTTCTGTCCTTTACATTGTGTGCACTGTACCTGCCCTAGGGCTGGTGTAGCACTCACACTCTTAATCCCAGCACTAGACCATGAATTACAAACTCTAGCAAAAGCCCAACCTTCATGACCACAAGAGGCTTTGGGGGGACATCCACACACAAACCATAACACATGGCAACAGCACTAAACTTAGAGTTAGGAAGAGATGCCTTCAGCTGGCATAAGTCAGCATACCATTGGAGTAAATTTGAAACTATATACTTAGCATTTTTGGGCTTTCGGGGTAGACAATGGCTTTGTTAGAAGTAGTCTTTCAGATAAGGGTCTGGTTACCTCAGCATTCCAAACTTATTTTATGACATTTTCCTGTAAGTTATACAGATTGCATGGAAAGTTGGTAACAAAATGGTCAGCTACTCTGCCTTTTATCTCTCAATCTGACTTTTTTTCTATGCTGCCAAGAAGTCTCCCTAATTTGCGAATAGGTTTCACTTTTTCTTATTATCCGCCTCATAATAATTGAGGGAAATGAATCTCTGGGCCATGACATGAGAAACAGAGAGCTAAGGAGAGACAGTTGGGACTGGCTTTCATCACAAACTACTACTTGGTAGGGCAAGCAAGTAGCAGCAAGCGACTGATTAAAGAATGGGCTTTATTGACATCAAGTTCTACTGATGTCACTGCTGAGGAGTCCTTTTCATTCCACAATCAGTGCAGCTTTCAGCTGAATGGTGGCCACTTTGCACAGTAAGGATCAGCTTTTGATTGCTAGGCATCGGTGGAACAGGATAAACACTATTTGGTCTGCAAATACTATTCCATATAATTCCCTCTCTAGACTTTTCTGAACCTTGCAGAAATCTTGATAATGATTTAATCTTTCTCCTGAGCTTGTTAGCGCTGCTTGTTCGGGGTGTAATGTTGGGGGCTGGGTGCTTTAATCTTGCTAATTAGCTACATTTCTGTCTCTTTTGTTTAGATAATTTCTTTAGGGTGACTCAACTCTTTAGGGTAAATGTCCATGCTGTCAGATTCCTCAACTCTTTCCCTGCTTTTCTCCTACGGATACATCTGGGGATTCAGGGCCAGTGTGACACGGTAATTCCATGGTGGCAGCGGAGTTGGGCTTCTGTGAATGCAGGTACTTATTCTGTGGAGTCTTGCCAGGAAGCTCATCTGTCCTGGCCCCATGGGGGCTGGTGGCCTGTAGCTGGTTTTAGGAGCATACTAACAGCCACACTGGATGCTTTGGGGGTTCAGCTACTGCCTGCAACCTTAAGCCTCTATGCTCTGCTGCCCCTTGATTTCACCCCTAGCTTCTGACAGACACTTCTTCATGCCCCGTTTGGAGCTTATATAATCCAGGGTTGTGCAACACACAAAGGTACTACTTCAGGCTACCAAAGGATATATTTCCTGGTGTGACATTCCCATATTGGTTGCATGCTGGATGAGACGAGACAAATGTAGAGCTCCTCCATCCCCCAAATTATAGCAGAGAAGGTGACTCACTAGCTCGGGGATGTTGGATTTCCCAACATGCTAGGGATGGTGGGGGTTAGACACTGAACAATCTAGTTCTGTCATTATTGCTTGATACTTCTTGACTCCTTTTTACATTCCATCATACTCAGACAGGTGGCTTCCAGTTGTCCCTCTTTAACCTTTCTGATGGACACTCTTAAACCACTTCTATCTCAGTAAGCCTTATGATTCAGCTATCAGGTGTGGTGGAGATATCTTTTCTACACACAAAAAAAACCCCTCTAAAATAGGAGGTGTCTGGGCTTGGTTTTTTTATTTTAATATAAGGAACTATAGACTACCTAGCATTAAAATGTATTTAGATAATATCTTGGCTATTCCCATTATACCTGCAAATAAAATTGTGCTAATGAGGATGCTTATTCCCCTGAATGAAATCACATAAGAGTTTAAGTAAATCTCACTGAGTCTTATGACTACTGTGTTTGTGTAGTAATTTGATTTCTTCACAGGAGCTAAAGTGGTATAATCCTAGAGGACATTTATATTCATAATGTGCTTTTAATAGGCATAACTGTTTTATTTTTTAGATAAAAAACTTCTCCCTCTTCTCTATTCTATAATAATTTATTCTGTTAGCATACAATACCTCATACTGTAATTAACTGTTTCTGTATGTTCCTCCTTTTCTCCCGGTGTCTCTCTGTTTATACTAAACATGCATGACCATAAGAACCAAAATTCTGTGATGTTTATGTTTATACATTTAAAAGTACTGGTCCTGACAAATAGTAACAGTTCAATTCATAAATGAATGAAGTGACTTGCTAAGTAGCCTTTCAGTAAATAGGCTACAGAACAGTAAATTTTGCTTCACTGTTAATGCCAGGTCTCCAGTTGGGGCATCGTGATTCACCAGTGGTATTGACTCATGGGAAGTGATTCATGGCAGATTGAAAACTTTACTTTCAAGAATGGAACATTTTTATCAAATTTGATAATGTGAATTATTTGTATATGAACTATTCTACTAACTGTGAGTATTGACTGAAGCTCTAGATCAATAATTTTTTGACAAAATAAGAATAATTGGAATGGGCAGAAATTGTTTTTCTGACATCTGGACACATATATTTAGCACATACCGTGAAGAACATGATCATTGACATGATGGTCATGATGTAACCAGATGCAAGTAATCTGAATACTCTGGTTTCTCATGAAAGTAAGTCTTTTTTGTTGTTGCTGCTATTCCTGGATCCGGAATGAGACAATGATAGTAAAGTTATAGTAATTGTCTTGTGACCATGACTATGGGGGGAACCTTGTGACACAGGTGGAAAAGCTAGATGAAACCTGCCATACTGGGCCTCTATTGCTTATCTCCAGACATCTCCCAAGCAGTCGAGGGAAGGCCTAAGTGAAGATCTTCCAGAGATCTTCAACATCAGAAGTCAAGAGAGACTAAGATTGGCTACAGATATTAAGGTTCCTCTACAAGGCAGGATGTGCCCAACAACAACAGTTACGCAGGAACCTCAGAATTCTGTAAGTATTAACTGCAATAGATTTATAAAGAGAGCCCAAAACAGTGTTTTTTATCATTTGTCTTGTTTTTGCTTTAGCTGATATTACTAGATAGTGTGCTACTTCTAGCTCCAGTCAGTAATTCTTTTAAAATTGTAAATCATTCAATTTATTTTTTCCCAACTCTCCTTACTCCCACCCCTTGGCAACCACTTCTCTACTCTCTACTTCTTTCAGTTCAACGTTGTAGAATTTTGTGCATAAGTAATATTATGCCGTATTTGTCTTTCTTGGTCTGGTTTATTCCATTTAACATAAAGTTCTTCAGCTTTATCTATGTTCTTGCAAATGACATTTCCTTCTTTTTAAAGGGTGAATGGTATTCCATTGCATATATATCCCATGCTTTTTTTTATCTATCCATCTGCTGATGAACATTTAGGTTGACTCCTTGTCTTGGTTATTGCATATAATGTTGCAATCAACATGCTGATTTCAGTTCCTTTGGATATAGATGCAGTAGTAGGATTGCTGGATCTTGGACTTTTAAATCCAAAAATTATTTCTACTTATAGAAAAAACTTTACAAGCATTGTAGAGAAATTTATTAGAGGTAGCATTTAAAAAAATCTCTATAATATCTGAAGATAATCATCATTAATTGTTTGGTCAATATATTTATGTTCTGAAAAATGTTCCATCATGCTATATTTACTATTTTTCAAAGTGCATTGGTCTTCACTTCACTATAAAATTATTCACATATTTTTAACATTTTCCTTTTCTATTCTAAAAGACATTAGATATTATATATATGTATAATACATATACATCACAGTAAAGAAAACATTTGGCATCATTTTGCAGAATTTTTGTTGTATTAAATCCAAGCAATATTTTGTGCTATTAAAAATTCCTTCCTTTAAAATATATAAATTTATAAATAGGTATACATAGGACAGTTAAAATGACTATATTACTAAATGCATTAGCTATTGAAAAAGAACAGTTAATACTCATATGATTAGATCAATTTTACATGTCTATATCTGTTAAACTGAACGACCCCTTTGAAGGTAACGATATGCAATATTACAACTACTGTCAAATTCCAATCATCTCATTTTGTAAACCTATAATGTTATCTCAAAAAAAATTCCTTCCTTTTTAAAGATAGGAAATTTCTTTTATTGGGCTATGTAGTTGGTTAATAAATTATTCCCTGAATCTGGCTTTGAGTCTGCAGCTCAGCTGTGATTATTTCTCAGAAGACCTACATTCTGCCTTCTGATTATTTCAATACTGTTGGAACACACTAACCCGCCAATGTCTGTTGTCATGCAGATAGTATGAGATGATTTGTTTAAAACATGGACCTATCTCATGCTGGATGCTTGCAAGTGAAGAAAATTTCATACTATTTGGAAGAGTGTCTCAACAGTTTAGAACTGTTTCTAGTCAATACATGAATCTCTAATGGCCTTTGACTCATCTGTGATATTACTGTAGTTCTCATGTACAAAATATTTGCATATCTCAGATCAAGCTGATTTTTCTGGAGGCTAGATGGAGAAGTTAAAATAAAACAGAATAATATAAAATTTTCTTACCAAATTATACCTTACTAAATAGTTATCATGCATTTTTAATTGGAGACAAATATTACAAACTGAGCCAAGTGTTCTACGTAGAAGAGAGATAAGAAGCACAGAAAACTAAGGTAGGTGAATGAGTCTAAGGAAATTGTAAAAGCAGAGTAATTTAAACTTCATTAGAACTCTCTGCAAAAGTATATTAATTTTATATATTTTATTCTTATCTATGCTATAAAGTGTTAGAAAACTTCTATTTGATAAGATATTCTGGTAGCATCTTTTGGCTTAGTTTGGGTACTATGCATATTCAAAAATAACAATGTTTTCATTTAAGCATGCTATATTATTAACCTGGTTACCCAGAATGGCTCTGTTTTTATAGTTTATTACATTTAGAGCTAGAGAAATTGTCAATTAACAGTGAGTACATTTCAATAACACTATCTTGAGTTATTATTCCTTTAATACTGAAATTGGTAATTTGTAGAAGAATACAATCATTATATAGCATAAAAGGTCCAAATAATTCAGTGTAACTGGAAGTTAAAGATTGCATAAGAGTGGAAAGCAAAGTATAACATGACCAGTTGCCTAAAAGTACTTATTGGATAAAAGCTTTATTTTAAAAAATGTGTAACTTTATTTTTTTCTGTGAAGTATTTAGTTATACTTGACTCTAAGTTCTTGTGTACCCAAGTGCACATGTGCTATATCACAACATGATGCAATTCTAAATGTCTCCTAAGAAACAACAGCTAATAAGGAATATGGCCAAATGCTGGGGTGAATTATTCATGGAAAGTGATATCTGCAAAGCTCAGCATCTAATAAAAATACAGGGAAAATAAGTAAATATTTCCTTCTCTTGCAGACATTGAATTTTCATATGAGGCAGATGTTATTACATTACCTGATTCCAAATGACTACTAAAGAGTGAAGAATAAAAATAGCATTTTACTTTTTATAGCTCTAAAATTAAGCGATTCAATTTAATTTGCTAATTTAAATAAAAGACATTTTAATAGCCCTATAAACTAGGACTGTTAATTAATGGAGAGTTCTGAAGAAATAAAATATATTTTTGTTTATCTCTGCTGTAGGCAATACCAGTAGTTTCATGAAAATCATTTTAAATGGCTACAGTTATATTTGTTAAATGTAAAATAAGTGTGTTGGACACTTTGATGCCTACAGTTGGACCGTTTCACTTTAAAGTTTTATTTTAAATTATTTCTCAATGAAACTTAACATTTTCCAAGTTTTTTTAGCAAAAGAATTTTCTAGTTATTCTTGAACATTGTTTAAACAGAGTATTTACATTATTTCAGACTCTACAAATTAGAAACAAATGGTTGTGCCATCTGCATAAGTGAATGAAAAGTGATACATAAGATTATTTGCTACAAGTAGAAGTGATTTGATATTTTTAACTTGGAGAGCACCAAGCATGAGACATTGAATTTAGACTTTTACTATATTTAGACAGCAAGTGGCCCAAAGGGATAGGACAATTTCTGGAAGTCTAAGAGTAGACTGCAAAATGCAGGTATTGGCACAGCAGCCCTTGGAGTGGTGATGAGCCTGTAGAGATAAAGAACTTCCTCTCCAATGCTCCAAGGCGTGAAGCTCACAGCTCACCTGCAAGAGTTTTAGAGGGCAGGAAGTAGACGGGGTGTTTGTGAGCATTTAAATCCACCCAGCGGCTACTGTAAACAAGGCCACACAAAAGGATTTGGGGGGATTAGAAAGCTCAGAGAGGAAGTGGCAGTAAGAAATGGGAAGGGATGGTTAGACTCTAGGAATGATTTAGAAGGCAGTTGGGTGGTTACATTGTTTCTTAAAAGGAAATTTCATACATTCCTTCAACAAACAGTTGTTGAATAGCTCTAAAGTAGAAAACACTGCTACATGTTGTAGATAGCTGTGAGACCCAGTATACAACTACTAGTTATATGTGACTAAATGTGGTTTAGTGAATTAAAACAAATAAAATTAAAATTCAGTTCTTTGCTACACCAGCCAGTTTTAAATACTTTATTGCCATAGTGTGGCTGGTGGTTCCATATTACACAGTATAAGTGCAAAACATTAAAGTCATCACAGAAGGTTCTATTGGAGAATGTTGGCAGAATAGGCAAAGATGTGGACTTGGTACTCTTCTAATAAACCATATAAAAGGTTGATGTAAACAAAGAGCTACAATACCAAACTGTGAAACATGAAAAATTTAGGAGGTAGAGTTAAAACGACATAGTGAATTCAGAGAGGAAAAGAGAAAGTTACATAAGGTGATCCGAATAAAGTCACAGCAAAAGTAGAATTTGAAGTCAGAACTGAAGAAAGAATATAAATTTAGTGGTTGTCTTGGTCAGTTTGTACTACTATAATAAAATGCTATATAAACTGAGTAGCTTAAACAAAAATGTATTTGCCACAATTCTAAAGGTTGGAGAGTCCAAGATCAAGAGGCTCATATATCTAGTGTCTTATGAGGACCCACTTCCTGATTTGTTGATGTTCACCTCATTGTATCCTCGCATGACAAGCATACATGCACACACACACACACACACACAGAAAGAGAGAGTGAATTGATGTTTCTCATAAAGGCACTAGTCTCACTCATGGAACTTCTACCTTCATGACTTCATCTAACCTTAACTGATTCCCTTATAGCCTACCTCCTAGTACTATTGATATAGGGGAACGAAACTCCCGACCTACTATATGTCCAGTTTGAGTTCGTGTTCTCTAAAACTGAAGAATGAATTTTAGAAACAATGGAGGTTAAGAACAGAAATATTTATTGAGAAAAAGAAAGCTTCTATTTGAGAGAGACAGAATGGGTCCCGAATGGGTTACCAAAGACTCTGTCTTTTCTAGTGACTTTTATAAAGTAAAACCATGATGGGGAAAACTGGGAACTCACAAGGCAGATGGGTTTGAGGTGGGACAGAACTGTGGTCAGCCAATAAGATTAATCGTTTAGGTAAAATGACCAAATCAGGGACAAATGGCGAAGCGAGTCACGTAGTAAGCGAGCATTCTTACAGAGCAGTGACTTTCTGTAGGGCACTGGGACGGTAATTCCTGGCCTCTCAAAATGATCCATACCTAGTCCCTAATGCTTATACTTAGGGTGTGGTTGCATTTGTTTTGCCTTCTGTCTTGAGATCGGGCCCACAGCAAGAGGTGTGTGTCTCGTCCAAGGTCACAAGACATCTGGTCCTCTGTACTGGTTTCTTTGAGGGCCTAGCCCTGTCTGACTGCCTATAATATTTCTAACTAACTCAGTTGCCTGTAATGCTATCACTTTAGGGGACAGGGTTCAACACACGAATGGGGAGTATAAGCACAGTATTAACACAAAGTGAAACATTCCACCAAAGAAGATAAGTGTGTGGAGCAAGAAAGGATGGCTGGTGCTCAGGAGCAGGGGTAGATGAGGTACCTCAAGCCATTGCATTAAGTCTGTGAAAAGCCTTGAAGGCTAAAAGAGTGGACTATTCTCTGAAAGGACTGGGAAACCACAAGAATTTTTGAGTAGGAAACGTGATCCAACTGTTATTTCAGGGAGATATATCTGGCAGCAGTATGCAGACTGGTTTGGGTGGAGAGAGAAGTTGACAGACTACTTTAAAGCGTGTTGAAAATAGACTATATGTGCAAATGTAAGAATTTGATCTTGAGTATCAGCAACTTGTTTTGTACACATATCATAGTGAACCTTTAATAGAATAAGATTGTTTGGTCATAGTATTATTAGAAATTCAGGCCCCCATATTTCCCTAAATGATTGGTTTCTTTACTTGTCTCTTTCATTATCTCACAGTCAGAAGAATACAGATTGCTCATAACTCCTGGCAAAGCAACAAGAAGGATTTAAGGGCAAGAGGATCAGATCAGTAGAAAAAACAGAGGAAATGGAAAAAAATTAGGAAATTTAAGAAATGGAAATATGCACCATGAAGAGAGAAGTAAATTAGACTTTTCACAGAAGTCACTCGGGAGATTTCATGAGCCAAAACCTTCATCCTAACAGGCTTTAACCTGAGTGCCAGCCCTGCTCACACGGCAGTGTGCTGGACCGGCTAGGTCGGGCCTGTGAGTCGTCACTGTGTGCATCTTTCCCCAGTTTTGCCACCAATAAAGTTTCATGGTGGAAGTATTTACACCACAGAAATTCACAATTATAATCCCTGATTTATTTTCTTTTAATTTACTTTATTATTTTAATTTTTATGTTTTTTAAATTTTATTTTAAAGATAGTAAAATCCAACAAAACATAACAGAACAAAGTCAATCAAAACAAAGCAGTAGAACTGGTACAGAACTTCAAAAAAAATATACTGTGAAAACAATAGCTACTGCCCAGCGTGGTGTCGCACGCCTTTAATCCCAGCACTCGGGAGGCTGAGGTTGTGATTTCGAGGCCTGCTTGGGTTACAACGTGAGTGCAAGGCCGGCCTGAGCTACACAGTGCAACCCTGCCTCAAAAAACCAGGGCCGGGAGTTTGGTTCAGTGACTTAAGCACCTGTCTGACAGGCGCGAGGTTGTGAGTTCAATCTCCGGTGCCGCAAAAAAAAAAAAAAAAAAAAAAAAAAAAAAAAAAAAAAGCAATAGCTACTATAATGTATCTTGTTATTTTCAGAATAGTCCACCATTCCATCAGGTATAGTAAAATCAAACCAAAAACAAAACACAATAAAACCAATAAAAACAGGATATGAAATGATGCAAAAAGCAAAACAAAAAAAGAAAAAAGAAAAGAAAAAAAAAAAAAGGATGGTCTGATTTAGCTGGTCATGGTGGCATATGCCTTTAATCCCGGCACTTGTGAGGCTGGAAGATCATCCTGAATTCGGGATCAGCCTGGGCTACAAAGTGAGTTCAAGGCCAGCCTGAATTGCATAGTAAGACCCTGCTTTAAAAAACAGGGCTGGGGATTTAGCTCAGTAGCATAAGCCCCCGCTTGGCAAGCGCAAGGTTGTGAGTTTGATCTCAGGTACCAAAAAAAAAAAAAAAAAAAAAAAAAAGGTCTGACTTAGTTTATAATGGTGTGAAAGCAACACTGCAATTAATTGGAAGTGGAATTTGAATTCTGATCTCTTTTCAGGCTGCTGGGATGCAGGATGCTCGTCTCTGCTGACACAGTGCAGAGGCCATGAGCCTCAGTGGCTGGTCAGCCTTGTGATCCCGAGGGGAGTAGCTGCCGCCCTCGACTGCACAGTGTTGCTAAGCTAGGATGTTTAGTGTGTTTAGTGTGTTACATGCAGTAAGTGCATTTTCCATTTGTTGTATTTTCCATGTAGGGTGGGTTTATTGGGACACAATCCCATCATAAGTCAGGGAGGGCCTGTAATGTATATAAGGGCTGTTTCCACTGCAACTGTGCCACGGACCTATGTCATCACCATGCCCACGGAAACCACACAGAAAGCCTGATCTCTTCTTTAAAAGACAAGACTAGAAGCTAAAGACCGTGGTGTTTGAATATTCTTAGCAGAGGCAAGGAGACTAGTTCTTCCAAGCTAGAATTTGCCATTCCTAATGTACTTAGACCCACAGTGTTGTATAATGTGATGTCCTTCTAAGTTACATATACAAATGCTACAGATGCATTAAGTATTTTTAGATTTATTCTTCCTTTCTTGCTTTTGCATGGAGCTGTGCAGGACTCATCTAAGAAGAGACTTCCTTCTACAAATTTGTTGTAACTTGGTCCGTGATTTATGGACAGGAAAGCTGTCTGCATAGTTGCATCCTTCCTAATTGAGGTGGGCAGCATGTCTGCCTTTAAATTTAGACAATAAAAGCTTCCTCTCCTCATTTAATGGGTTCAGGCTCCCACATGACCGTGTACTTTTCCTCCTGCAGCAATTGTGAGGGAAGCCTGCTGTGGCTGCTGTAACTATCAGCTGCTGTTGTGTGGGTGTCTGCTATGCACCGATACAAACCCTGAGCACTTTCCAAGTTGATTTAATCCACCACCATCCTTCTAGTAGCAAAGCAATATGTCCATTTGCCAGAGCAGAAAATAGGATCAAAGAAGTTAGACATCTTGCCCAAAGTCATGTAAGTGGTTGATCTAGCATATCAGTTCAAATCAGTGACTCTGTACTACTGATCTTTAATGCTGATCCTTCACCATCAAGCACATTACAGGGAGATAGACTCTTGCTGACAAAGGCTAGGGCGGCCAGGGCCATGGTAAGTGAAGCAGGGCAGCTCTGAGATCTTTGGCAGCCAGGACTGTAACTTTTTGTCATGTGCCCCTGAAAGTGCCTTGCTATTACCTTTAGGGGCTTGTGGAGGGAATAAAGACCAAGGTGCACAGAAGCACACAGGGGCCCTTGTACTAGAGATCTGACGTTTTCTGAAACTTTAGGGAGTGTGTGGATTTGGTGATTCTAATAAGAGACCAGTGAGAATTCCTAGATTGAGTCAGGGTCCTTGGATTGAGAAAATTCGTGACCAATTTTTTCCAAGTCTTTCTTCATGGCTCTCTGATGTTCAAACATGTAACAGTGATAACAAACTCTTGAGGCATTTCTGAGATTTGTAGGTAGAAAAAATAATTACTTCTGAGGTGAAACCTACACACATAATCTCAGGAAAAATGCATTTGTGAATACATACAGCATGGACGCATGACTCTAGGGTCATGCGTAAAACATGCTTGCAAAGGTCTCAGGTACAATAGCAATTAAGTTTTGGAGAACTGGGGTTGTCTCATGAACTGGGTGTGTAATGCAGCAATGCTATCTACTTTCATAATGTCATGTTTGTGTATATTCACAGACATGCATCTGTTAGAGTAGCTCAGTAAAATAGCCAGAGGGCAAGGAAATTCCTGCCTAGACTTGGGTTTTTAGGCATGCTTCCTTTATTCTTAACACCCATCACACAAGAAACTGCAGCTTGAGCACAGACTTGGCAGGCAGAGGCTGCCCACTGTTTTCTTAAATGCTCTTCCTTTCTCTGCAGTGGTACCTATTTGGGGGGCACTAGGCAGCCCCACACTTGCCTCTCAGGCTTCTGAAGGGTATTGAAATCTTGTTTGGAGCACATAATTTATGCTGTGCTGAAAAAGAGCCGAGACTGTAATGGTGCCCAGAGAATCCAAGCTCTCTGAAGACTAGGATCACATTAATATGCAGTATTTCATTTACAGCCCCCTTCTAAGTAGGTTCGAGGGGATAATGCCTTGTTTGAATAATAATATAGCACATTTTACTATTCAAAGTGCTTTCCCATAAATCATCCATCTCATTTTATTTTTGAAACAATAAGGAGAAAGGAGATAAGACCAGGATTATTACCTACAGGGATTCAGAGGCTCAGAAAGGTCAAGTGATTTACTCAAAGTCACATTGGAAGTTCTCAGCAAAGCTGAGATTATGAGTCGCAAGTCTTCATTCCCAGCTCAGCTAGGTCTTTGAAAAAGAATGTTAGGACGCACAACTTTCATGGGTGGAATACTGAATTCTCCAGCGCAGCCTCTGCCTCTTGGCATTCTGTTTCTGCAGCTTCAATCCAGCATTATTTAGATTTTAAGGTCTTACAAGTAATTTCAAATAAAAGTTTACAGTTTAACCTTTTCTCTTTGAAACTTTAAAAAATTGAACCTGAAAGTGTAACAAATTCTTTAAATTTACAAAATTGTAAACTGAGTGCTTATAACAATGATTCTTGGTATTTGTTTCTCATTCTTGTTTAATCATAGACAGAGTATGCATTTTTAACAAGACCAAATGCATAATCTGTCTAACGGGAACTATTTGGTAATCAGAAGCATTAAAAATAGTGGCAGCTGATATGATAGGTCCTCAGCGTGTCAGAAATTATTTAATTTATTTGATTTAATTAATTAGTAAGTAGTTTAATGGTTTTAGTGTGTTAGAAATGGCATTTTCACTAATGCACATGTTGAATCTTTTTTATTAATTTCATTTTAAAACATGCATGTTAGTTTGCATCTTGCCTAATATGATATATGTATATATCTGTATATATGTGTTAGAGATTCATAGTGTAATACTATTTTCTTAAACTTATTTGCTTACAATAATTTCTATTGTCTCACATTCCTTTTGGATTCTCCTGCTTACTAACAAGTTTATTCCTCTTTTATATATCTAACTATGTTCTTATGTTTACAAACAGAAATATGCACAAATACACATGCATGCACAGATACACTTAAAACTATGCACATGCATCTGAGATTTAGTTTTTTTTTTTTCTTTTTTTGTTTTATTTTTTAAGACAGTGTCTTACTATGTAGTTCAGGCTGACTTTGAACTCACTAGTAGCCCAGGCTGGCCTCCAACTCACAGTGACCCTCCTGCCTCAGCTTCCTGAGTGTTGGGATTGCAGGTATGTGCCACCACAACTCACCTGAGATTTAGTTTTGATGATTGTTTTATAAATATGAGACTATAACATAAAGATTTTCTGCAACTTATTCATTTGAGAATACTAATGAAAGTAGTTTCACCCTTTCAGATATGGGAAAGGAGAAAAGAAAGAAAGGAAAAGATAATATATATACATGTATACATATATATGCATCTATGTATATATATACAAGATAGATAACTATACTACTGATCTTTGCTAGTTCATCAAAAAGAACAGTTTGTGTTTTCATTGTCCGATTGTTTGATGATTTTTTTCATGCCTAAATCTTACAAACCGAACAACTACTTCTAAGATAACAGTATGCAATATATTAACTGGTGTTGATTTCCTATTTTGTTTTAATTCTGCACCACTTTTATCCTTTTTCAGTTTATTTTTAAAAAAAGAAAGAAAGAAAAAGTATTTTTACCATTTGAACTCTCTAGTTCTGTTTTCTTTTCTCTCTTTTTTATTAATACATGTTTGTAATACATAATGGATACATGCATTGTGGGGTGGTCAGTACACATACACATCGTATCTTACTTCTTTCTACTTTTTCTTCCCCTTCCTTCTTCTTCCCACCTGTAAAAGTTTTACCTCCCAATTTTCTATCATCTCCCTTTTATTTTGCTCTTTAAATACTTCATACTTTGGGTTTCTCATATAAGAGATACCATTCTGTGTCTGATTTATTTTGCTTAGCATTATAGATCCACTTTCTTACACAAGTCAAATTTATCCTTTTTTATAGCTGGATAGTACTCCATTGTGTATTTATACCATGTTTTCTTTATCCAGTCATCTGTTGATGGACCAATAGGTCCTTTCTAAGGTTTAGCTATTGTGAGTTGTGCTGTTATAAACATGGGTATGCATGTATTACTGTAACACGGTGTCTTTAACTCTGTTGGGAAGATACTCAGAAGAGATATCACTGGGTTAAATGGAATTTCTATTTTCAGTTTTTTAAAGGAATCTCCGTGTTCATTTCTATAGTGCTTGTACCTGTTTGCATTCACAACAACAATGAAAAAGGGTCCCTTTTTCTCTGCAACTTGGTCAGTAGTTCTTGTTACTTGGATTTGTGATGATGGCTACTCTTTCTGGCATAAGGTAGAATCTCAGTGTTCTTTTGATTTACATTTCTCTAGTGGCCAAAGATGCCAAACATTTTTTCATGTACTTCTTGGCCATTTGTACTTCTTCTGGAAATGTCTATTCATTTTAGTTGTATGTTTTTGATGTTCTTTTATATTGGGGGTCTAATTTTTTGAATTCCTTATAAATTCTAGATATCAGTCTTATTTTCTTATCTCTAGTGCCTGGTTGATACTCCACGGTCAGGATAAACCACATGAATTTAAGTACTCACTTGTCACTAGGAGTTCATTTGTTTCCTTTCAGTTTATTTTTGTCACTTGAACTAAATTTGCAGCAAATATGTTCAAACAACACTGCATGATATATTTTCATTTAACATTGTTTTTATTTCAACATGGTGGCCAGAATGGAAATTCTAGAATGAAAGATATTTTCATTTGAATAGATGTTTGTCACATTGCTATTTAAAAGACTGTAGTACTTCACATTGCCACCAACACTTTATGGGAGATCTTTCTCTCTCTCTCTTTTTTAAATCAAAATCTACAAGAGTTTTTATATTTAGTTCTTTTCCCATTTGAAGGTAAACTGATAAAATTATGTATTATCATTTCTTTAAATTACCCATTCCTGGGCTGGGGATATAGTTTAGCAGCACAAGCAACTACATGGAAGTGCAAGGTCCTGAGTTCGATTCTTGTTACCAAAATAAATAAATAAATAAATACATTTCCTGACTGTTAGTGAAATTCTGTATCTTTTTGCACAATTGCTAGTCATTTAGGTTTCGTCCTCCATGAGCTGCCTGTGGCTATCTCATGCTTGTAAGTCAGTAGTTCTTCCTTGTCTTTATTTATCTATCTGCCATACATTATGTATCAACTCATTGTCTATCACTTAATTCATAAATATTTTTCCCATTCTGAGTTGGTACCTTGACTCTCTGTGTGATACCTCTTTCCAGTTTAGTTTTCCTAAAGTATAATAAGTCTATCTTTCTTTTATAACTTCTTGATTTCCTGTGTGGGTTAAAACTGCTTACAAGGTCTAAAAGATCTTTTTCAAACATTCCATGTCAATACATTATTTACTCTTGTTTTTAGTTCATCTGGATTATTGTAATAATTGTAGTTCATGTTGATTTTCATCCTTGGTGTCACTGTTAGTACTTAAATAATCCAACATTTTCCCCAATGAATTAAATTGCTATGTCTATTTTTATTAAATTATCAAACATATCAGGATTCTGTCACTGAACTCCCTCATGTTTAGTTTAAAAAATAATTTCTAAAGCTGATAGAAAACATATCAACTCAGGATTTGATACCACAATTGCCTCATGGTAATGTTAAACACATACATGCAAATACAAATGGCATTTTAAGTGTAAGGCATTTTTGGTCATTATCTAACATCTCAAAAGAGAAGAAAGGTGCTACAAAACCAGTGTATGATATAGAATTCACAGTGCAAAGTCTAAGAAACCCAAAGGAGCTAAATTGTTAGCCATATGCTTCATGAATGTAAGTATGATGGCAGTGATCACGCATTAATGTTGGCAAAGACAAAAGCATGAGATATTTACACTATTTGCCATTCTTTCTGTCTGTAAGGATCTGGACAAAAAAAAAAAAGGCATCTGAACCATGTCAATCTTCATGATCATTTTAGCTCTATTATACAATTGGTAGGTATCAGCTCTGAATCTGTTTCCATAGTAACAGTGAATTTACAATTTCAATTCTAAAGTCAAAATATATCTTTGTCAACAAAGCATTTGACAAAGTCTCGGGATGTGCTTATATGTATTAAAGAAAGCTAGACTGTGTGAGGATATAATTGAAGATTGAACACCACATCCTAGTGCTGTTTATTAAGTGAAATTCTTAATTGTTTTAACCATCGAATTCTTTCCTTGGTCATGAATTTAATATTTTATGAAAGTCTTGAATGATAATTGAGTCAGGTTTATCACATTCCCAGGTGACACAGAGCACAGGAGAATAATTTCATGACAGGTAGAAAAATCAAGATTTAAAACTACCTCAGTGGTTTATAAACGAACATTGACATTTAGCTGTCCAGATTGATTAAAAAATAAATCACAAGGAGAATACTGCATCTGAGCAATAAAAATATTATATGAAATTTATACCTTTGTTTTTTATCCATAAATTAGCTGTGTCTCTGACTACAGATACTTAGGTACTTATGGTATTTCTCTGCTACACTTCAAATATAAGATTCAACTTCAGTATTCCAATTATCAGAGAATGTATTTCCATAAATATTCTTGTTCCAAGTCACTCGATGCCAGTTCAATTCAGTAAATGTGTGACAGATGCCTACTATGACTTAGTCATAATGGAACATTCCAGGCAAAAGGAAACAAATAAAATGTCATCTCTGAAGTCAAGAAACTCAGAGTTTAATGGGGAAGGCAGGCCCAGAAAGTACACAGTGTATAGCTACTCAAGAAAAACACTGCGGTTACCTCACTATCAGCTGTAAAAGTTGACGATGGCTTTTCATTTTCATTTACATACTTTTACTGGAAACATGTTTCTTGCTCCCCTTTTGGAAGAGTATTTATTTTTGTTTCACTTCTTTCTTATTAGTATGAGTTGGTTACACAGATCAAGAAATTTTATTTTAGCAGATTTTCACATGCACATAACACTTTGATCATCATCTTTTAACTTTGTCATTTAGGATTGAGGCAGTGAGTTACTCTCATACTGCTTTGGAATCTTAACTCCTCCACTTCTTGACTAATGGTTCAAAAGCAATAAGAGTTTCCTAATTGGCATTCAAGGGATAATACATATTGTTTAAGCATGATTTCTTTATTTATAAAGCTTTCATAAACTACTGGTTTAGTCTATTTGACCCTGTAGTAATTAGCACAGTTCTATAATACAGAAAGCCAGGTTATTCTGAATACTTTATTATTATTCCTAAAAGAAAGATTCAAAGCAAACAAACAAGAGTTTATTAGCAAAATTTTCTTTGGTAGAAGCAAGAGCTAAAAGCAATACTTCACTTGTCCATTTGCCTTAATCTTTGTAAAGGTACTAATATTTTCAATCACATTTGGATTTGGAAATAAATTCCCTGTTGTATATGAGGTTGCACACTTACTTCTTAAACAGCAAAAACATACTTTTATATTATATCCAAATTGTTTTTCCTGAATTGTTTTTTCAGACTACTAGCCCTAAAAAAATTCAGAGGCAAAGGTGTACGAAAAAAATTAGGAAAACATTTCATACTTTTTCTCTTCTTAGAATTTATCCACGTACACTATTGTATTAGAATCATATCACTTTGTTTAACTAAATATGTTCCAAAATTACATGACTAAAGAACTTTTTACATAAACCAATTATACTTCTGGAAACTTTAAAACTACTACTTTAGATAGTGGAATGTATGTATCTTAACAGACTTTGATAAAGTGTTAGAAAGTTTACTTGTGGTATTGAGTATTTAGCATGGTTGCTTTTAAAATCTTAGCATTATTGCTTTTGACTACACCCACCTTACAGAGGATACATTATATAGAGGGTGAAAGGATAAGGAAATAAGGAAGTGTGAATGTATGTGTGTCTGTGTCTCTGCTAGTGTGTGCATGTGTGTATGTGTGTGTGCATGTGTTTATAATGTCTTGGGGAAAACTGAGTGAGAGATGTGAGAATATATTACAATTGATTTCATTTTTCTTCAATTATCTTTTAGAATCACTGAGTAAATAAATCTCATGGTTATAGATATTAAAACAATTTGTGATCTAACTAAAGCTAATCTAAAGAATTTCTTTGGCAGATGTCAAGTGGTTATAGACTTTCCAGATTCATGATATGCAGTGATAGTGTCACTTTAAAGAGATCAACATTACTTAAGAAGGATGTTAAATCTTAGATGCCTGTGCAATGGGTAATATTAAACACCCAGGGACAGAGAGATTCAGAGATTTGCCCAAGACCTCCGAGGGAATAAGACACTGAATCCGGAGCACACTTTCTAGTCTCTATTTCTAGAAGAAACCGCTAAACCATGCTTCTTTTTGACAAGGAAGTTTAAAATATTTGATGTGGTTGCCTTCCCCTTTTTTTTTCCTGTGACTGCGTAAAGGCTTTCGGGATGAGAGTGGTCAAACTGTCCTTCTGTTTTGCAGATTTAAGCTATGTTTGTCTCCCGAGTGCTACAGCAGCCCACTTTTTTTTCTCCCCTTGGTTCAAGAGGATTTCTGAATTGCTGGTCTTTTGGAGATGTTTAGTGCAACAACCCTCTCTACCTGCAGCCCACATTACTGACCTTAGAGCTCAATGAACTTTTCATTTACATGCACAGTCAAATTAAATTTGCCTGGCCTTTGAAAACTTACATCTGTTGAGTGTATAATTTGTATTGCCATTTGTTCCACAGATGTGTAACAAGACAAATACCTGTCCAGGCTTACAAGGGATTCAGAAATGCTTACGTTAATCATGCTGGTGGAAAGAGGTTAAGGGCAATACAATAAATCAGTCTCCGAATGGTTTCACTTGGAAAGGCCTGGGAGAACAGGGTTATTTTTATCCTAGGATGCTTTTAATTTGAATCAAAAATGCTTTACCACATGTTCTGCCACAAGTTCAAAAGGACTGGTAACAAACATTTAATCTTTTTCTTTTTGCATTGGCGCTAAGCCCTCATCAAAAAGCGTACGCAGCCAGGCAGCTTATCTCTGCTGAGCTGCTTCCCTTAATGTGTTCCTAATTATAATCGTATATATTGCTCACTGTGGCCGATTGAACAATATGGCAGTAATTTCTTTACAGGCCTCCCTGCTCTTTGAACTGTGAGTACAGAGGGTTAGAACAGAACCAGATCAATGGGATTTGAGTGCTGGCAAATCAAGCCAGATGCGATCTTTAGAGAATGAATTTCCAGCTGTTTCCCAGAAAAGGACTTCAGCAGACAGCTGGGGACCTTATCATTATCATCATGATCATCATCCTCATCATCATTCCCACTAAAGACTCTCACAACTCTTTAGAAAATGTGCAACTATTCTCATCTCTTCCTAAATCACTACCCACCATTGAGTCTCCCAAATGCTTTGAAATGGGAACTGTGTAACACAGATAAACCTGTGACTCATACTACGAGAAGGGAGACATAATCATATTATATTGACACTATGTATTTGTCAGTGCTGCATGATGTGTAGCTGAAAGCAATGTCCAAAATTTATTTTCAAGGTACCAAATGCTTACAACATTTCCATATGCTTGCAAGAGGATATAACATAACCCTCATTTTGGGGGGACAAAATGGCATGTTATTGCTTTGTGCATACATATTTTTGTCTTCTAAAATCACTATCACTAGGCTGTGTAGTATCCAATAAATGTTTCCAGGAATAAATTCTTGCTTTATATAAAACCTTGTGGTGTGGCAGAAAAGAACAAGCTTAATAAATCTCGATGATGTTGTAGCGGTCTCCAAAAAACCAAAAAAAAACTCCTACACTAAGAGAACTTGATGTATGAGTTTGAAGTGATTTCTACCTCGAATCATTTAAAAATCATTCAAATAAAGGAATATCCACTAGCAGTGGAGTGATTCACAGTGTTTTCTTATATCCGATTTTCAGAATTAGCTGTTGTTTGTGAAATAATTTATACCTCTTCCAGAAAGGTTTTCTTTCTTTCTTTCTTTCTTTCTTTCTTTCTTTCTTTCTTTCTTTCTTTCTTTCTTTCTTTCTTTCTTTCTTTTTAATAAAACTCCTTTACCTCCAGCTTGTTCTAGGCTTCTCTTTGTCAGAACACTATATTTCATTCCTGTTGAGTTATGGCATTGTATGTCTAGGGAGGACCTTCAGGAGAACCAAGATTAGTCAATCAAAGGAAATTAAATACAATCTGTTGTCATCTAAATCAGTTTGGTCAGGTTAAACACAGGAGTTGAAAAGGGAGTGAAAATCAAGAGAAAGAGACAAGACTAGGGCAGCTTTATTTTGGAACAATGGTCATAGAAAAGGAAATTTGGAAGAAGGAGGGATAATGACAGGGAACTGATAGCTTGCAAGACCTTGTTAACGTCTTACTGAAAACCTTTATTTTAACTCTTCAAAATATTCATTTCAATTCTTTTTTTTTTCTTTTGTTTGTTTTTCAACTTCTGGAAGACAGGAACCACCAAAAGTCTTTCATCACATATTCTTCAATATATAGCATGTGAAAAAAACCTAAATAAATATTTGTTCATTGATTTTTGTATCCCTATATTATCATAGGAATATATATGAAAAATATACATTTACAATTTTAGTTTTGAGTTTTTCTAGATGCTTTAACTTCTATTTCCTGAAAAACAACAATGACAACATCCTTTATGACTGAAACACCTTTTAAGCTTTGTATAATATTCAGGTGTAATATACTTTAAAAAATTTTTATAAATGTACCTGGATGGGCCTCCAGGAGAATAACCAGACCCCAGCCTTTTGCTATGAGTCAGGGCCATTCATGGATTGTGGAGGAAGAGAACAAGAAGTCACCAAGAAGCAAGCCCTCCCTGCGATTCAGCACCATGCTCAGACTGCCAGGGGGAGAGTTACACCCCAGCCCCTTCCAGAGTGTGGTCTGGAAAACAAGAAGAGCCAATCCCCTCATCCCTCATAAGTGATTGGCTGATCTGGAGGAACACAGAAGATAATGGTACACAGTGTGGCACCTATGAATGATCTCCTTCTGAAGGTGGTAGCCACTGTTAATTCTCTATTATCTTGTTTTGGAGTTCTGTATCATTTTCATTGTTTTGTTGGGTTGGATTTTATTCTGTTTTGTTTTGTTTGATTTTGTTATATCTGATGGCATGAACAGCTATTTCAAAGATAACAACATATATTGTGGTAGCCATTTTGGATTTACTATTGTGTTGTTTGATGTCCTTTATTGCATTCATTGCTTTATTATTATTGGTTCTATTCTGTTCTGTTTTGTTTGATTTTTACTATGTCTGAAGGAATCTGCAGCTTCTTTGAAGACAATAAGAGGCATTATGGTAGCCATTGTTGATTTCCTATTGATTTAAAGTCCTGTGTCATTTACACTGGTTTGTTTTGATTGGATGTTTTTTTTTTTTTTTTTTTTTAAAATAAAAATTAAAAAAAAAAAAACATACCTGGAATGTGTAGGTAGATATTTAGTCTAACTTATTTAGCTGAAGTAAATATTCTAGGAACTATACTACTTTACACGAACACAAAGGAAAATGATTTATTTTGATCTGACATATATTAATGCGTATTATCTGAATGTGATTGAAATAACAAACTACTTCTTGAAGCTACTTTTCTCACATCACACAGATAACAAATACTAATTTTTGGAGCTTGATCTCTCACATACTTTAGATTGAGAACTCTTTAATCAGTTAAAAATCTTTAAATCATGCATCCCTAGTATATGCATATTTCTTTATAAATTAGCCACATATTATTCCTATTTGTTTTAATATCTAATTTCTTGCTTATTTGTGTTATAAACAAATTAATTTAAATAAGAATTAAAATTACAGCCAGTGGCAGTCATGCAGCCTGGGAAGAGAACCAAGAAGAAGCCAACCCCTTCCTGTGAGCCAGAAGCAGCCATGCAGCTTGGGAGAACCAAGAAGTGGCCAACCCCTTCCTGTGAACCAGCATCATTTGTGAGCTAGGCCATCCCCTTCCTGTGATCCAGTGGTAGCCATGCAGTACAGGAAGAGAACCAAGAAGAAGCCAATCACTTCCTGTGAGCCAGTGGCAGTCATGGGCCAGGCCAACCCCTTCCTGTGAGCCAGCCAGTGTGTGAACTGAGAGACAAGAAGTGCCAAGTCCTCCCACCCATCTCTGAGCCATAAAAAACACAGGCTGAGATGATAGTTACTGAAGTAAAAACAAAAAAGCAAAAACCTAATGCCTGTATTGCTTGATTGACTTTGCAGTCCTAAACCCAGTAGTCTGAAAATCTATTTAGAGAATAACAATATGCAATATAACAACTATGATAGATTTCCTTCTGAAGGTGGTAGCCATTGTTACTTCCCTATTATCTTGTTTTAAAGTCCTGTATCATTTTCATTGTTTCATTTTGGTTGGTTTTATTCTGTTTTGTTTTGTTTGATTTTATTATATCTGATGACATGAGCAGCTATTTGGAAGACAGCAAGGTATATTATGATAGCCACTGTTGATTTCCTGTTAGTTTGTTTTGAAGTCCTGTATCATTTTCACTCTTTTGCTTGGGTTGGCTTTATTTTGTTTGCTTTTGTTTTCTTTTTTAAAAAAAGAGGATTAAAATTACATTTGTTGATGTTCTAATTCTCACTTTACTCCATCCCTGAGTGTACATACTCCACTTAACAAAAGACTAGGGCTCTAAGGAAGTATCTGGAAAGCTATGGCTGTGATTACTACCAAGCTAGACTTTTTCTCTCCTCTTTAGGACACAGGCATAGCATTTGAGAAGGGCAGATGCTGCATTTAACTGTGCATGGAAAATGCCAAAAACTTGCTCATACAAGGGAGAAAACTAAATTTCTTGCTGCAATGAGAGAAGCATGAGTTTTAATTTTTTTACTTATCTTTTTTTTTTTTTGAACTCACAACTTCACGCCTGCCAGATAGGCACCTAAGCCACTGAGCCAAACTCCCAGTCCCATTTATCTATTTTTTAAAATTTTCTTATTTAAGAGAAAAAAGACACAGAAAAGAAAAACAAAAAAGCAAAAGAGACAAACAGCAACAGCAAATCCAATACAATAACATTATAGGTTTACAAAACGAGATGATAGGAATTTGACAATGGTTGTAATATTGCATATTGTTACCTTCAAAGTGGTTGTTTAGATTAACAGATATAGACATGTAAAATTGATCTAATCATATGAGTATTAACTGTTCTTTTTTCAATAACTAATGCATTTAGTAGTATAGTCATTTTAACTATCTTATGTATGCATATATACAAATTTATGTCTTTTTCCTTTTCCCTTCCTTCTTTCCTCCTTTTCCCTTATAAAAACTCTTGTTATCTTCAAAATAACTGCCCATACCATCAGGAACAATATAATCAAACAAAATAGTACAGAATAAAACTAATTAAAAAAAAAACAATGGAAGCAATACAGTACTTCAAAACAATAGTAAAACAACAGTGGTTACCATAAAGCCTCTTGTTATCTTCTAAGAAGTTGCCTATATCATCAGTTATAATACAATCAAACAAATCAAAATAGAATAAAATCACTCAAAACAAAACAATGAAAGCAATACAGGGCTTCAAAACAAGGTGATCAGATATCAATAATGGTTACCATAATGTATTTTGTTATCTTTGAAATAGCTGTACAAGAAGCATGAGTTTTAATGCCTCTGTGATATCTACTTCTTCTTGTCCAAAACTTAGTAAGTATATGTCTACAGTAGTTAAGAGAAACAGAAACTTCTGAGGAGGACATGAAATGTCACAATCCTACTAAGTGCATGCTTTGCAGAAATTAAAGCTATTCTTTGTTATGAGTGCATTACAATTCTCCCCTGTTCTGAGGACATAAATTGATGAGCAAATGTGACTTCAGAGTTAGATAAGTAGGAATAGATGGTTACTTCTGAGGGGAAGAGGCAGGTAATGCATCAGGTAATACTTCTGAGGGGAAGAGGCAGGTAATGAGTAAACAATCCTTCAACTCCGTATATTTTATTTCAGTGGAGGAATATGGAGATGAGTGCTGTGCATTCTATCTCTGTTTACCATCAGCTATCTCTTTTTAAGTGGAAAAAAGAAAAATATTAGAAATTGTCCTGGAAATGCTTTATAAAATTTAGGAAAGTCCTAGAATTAGATTAATTTGAATAATTCCATAAATCAAGGATATGTAGGATAGAAGAAGCTAATGTATCCTGGAGAGACTTGCTGTAGTAAGTTCCAATTTAATGGAGCAAGTTGTTAGAGAATTTGGCCTTCTTCCCTTTAAATCTGTCTTTGGAAGGGTGAACAGTGCAGTATTAAAAAAAGTTTAACTTGCTTTCAGGAGTACGTATTAGTTCTTATAGCTTGTATAAATATTTTATTTTATGCCACCTGAGTTGCCACAAGTTCTGTAAAATCCTCTACTATCAGTTTCGTAGGAAACAAGTCAATTTTAACTCAACAATTACACATTGAATGTTTGAAATGTGCCAAACATAATACGGAACATACATTTTACAGGAAAATTGGACAGTGCTAAGATACACAGTAAATCATCTGCAATTTTATGAAAAGGGAAGCCAGGCATGTTAATGGAGTTTGTTTTTATAAACATGAAGTGTTTGGGCATGTTTGATTTTTCAGTAGAGCTGCTCAGCCAAGCTTAGTTAACACCTTGTAAAATGTGAGTTGCTTCTCATTTCCTTAATGGAAAGCAGTGAGAGTTAGAATTGAGGTCCCTGTATCAGGCTGAGGCGTTCTGCAGCATTCCATAAGCCTCTGAGGTTGGCTCTAGGATGCAAATCCAACTGGATACTTGAAACCAGAAAGTGTGTTTCTCTGGAGAATTCAAGCTGTCTCACCATTAATCTCAGACAAGTAAACTATCTAAAAGCAAATATTTGTTTCAAATTGCTAAGTGGGAAGAAACATCCTATCGATAAGCATTTTCATGTTAGTAATTTCTTGCAATACAGTGGATCATTTTTACAATCCATTTAGCCTTCAGAATGTGCCATATTTCTGCATCTGTGTGGATATCACTTTTCTAAGTAATACGATGTTAACTTAAGAATGTGATAAAACAGGAAGCACACTGGAACTTTTCCTGGTCCTGTGGCCTTAACAAGCCACAGCTGTATCAGCAGCTGGTCCTGGAAGGAGCCTGGTCCTAGCCTCTTCCACCATCCTTTTTCAACTAGATCAAAAGGAAATAGACCAGGCAGAAAGTTTTATCATGAAAGCCTATAGAAATTGGTGAGAGCTAATATTTCCATTTAGATTGTTTCAGACTCATCAGACTGAAAAGATTTTTCTTTGGTGGAATGGAAGTTGTTAAATCAGCCAACTGAAAAATCTTTTTCATATTAACAAATTTATCCTCACTGAATTTATCAAAGAAAAGGAACATGGTGACAAAAATTTGTTCACTCTTCCAACACGATCTTCTGTCAGCTATTCATTTACCAATTATTCAAAAATTAATTACCACTGATGACTACTTAGATGGCATTTTGATGGGAAGTAGTGTAACATAGACACAATGAACCTGGAACTTCTAACATTTCTAAGGCAGGCAAACTAAGGAATACCAACTAAGAGGGAATAATTATTAATTTCTACAAAGAAGTAAAAGTAAAATAAAATGTTTCACTGTAAGCTATTAAAATAATTGTTTAATTTTCTTAGATGACGTTGTTTCAGTATGATTGTTTGCTGGTTGCAGTAGGTTGAGTTCAACCCATATCATTCATTGATGCCACAGTGAATTGTTGAGAAATACTCCATTTATTTTGAACCTATACATAACTATTGTCATCTCAGTTTACTTTTATTCTCAATTCATTGTAGTACCATTACATTAATATGTGGTACATGATGTATTCTCATAGAAATTCTGTAAGTGTGTTAATAGATATCTTTACAATATGCTGTTTACATTTTTGTGGTAACTGTCACTATTGCTGGTATGTTCAATTCTGTTCTTTTCTTCCTGAAAAATTCAGTAGTTCTGCATACAATATCTAGATTTCCATCAGTTACACTCCTTCTCAAAAATTTTCAATGACTTATCTATGAATAGATGATGAACCTCAAAATTCTTTACCCTTTACTAAGATTAAAAATCCTAGTGTGCTGTACAAGATCTTGTTATGGTAGTCCTAATGTTTCTTGGTTCTATTTGTTTTTCCAGTGAAAACTATTTTGTGCTTAGTGTTCAGTGATTACAGGAACATTTATTAAAAGTAAAACAAATTTAATGACACTGGTCTTGACAATAGTTTGTTGAGTATGACACCAAAGCAATAGGCAAAGTAAAAAAAAAAAGAAAAAAGAAAAAAAGAAAGAAAAAATAAAGGAAGAAAAAGAATCTGAAAACATCAAAATTAAAATTTCTCTGCATCAAAAGATACAATCAGTAGTGTGAAAAGGTAACCTATAGAATAAAGGAAAATATTTTGAAGCTGTATAGTAAAAAAGGAATAATCCAAAATGTGTAAAAAATTTCTACAATTAAATGACAACAAAGCTAACCTAATTAAAAAATGAGTAAGAAAAGTTTTTCTCCACAGATGATATACAAACAGCTAATAAGCATATGAAAAGATGTGTGATATCACTGAGCATTAGGGAAATGCAAATAAGAACCATAGTAAGATACCACCTTACATACATTAGGATAAGTATTTAAAAAACAAAAAGCAAAACCAAAAACAAACCAGAAAAAGGCAAGTGGTAGTAGGATGTGAGGAAATAAGAACATGCTGGCACTGTTTATGGGACTGTACATGGTGTAGCTATGGTGGAAAATAATACAGAGATTTCTTCAAAAAAACTAAATACAGCATTATCATGTGGTCTAGAAATTCAACGTCTAGGTATGTACTCCAAGGAATTGAAAGCAGAGACTTGAAAGGTACTTCTACACCCAAGTTCATAACAACACTCATAATAGGCAAAGGATGGAAGCAATCCATGTACTTGACAAATAAATGGGTAAACAAAATGTACAGACATATACAATATTAGCGTTATAAAGGAAGATAATTCTGACATGTTCTGCAACATGAATAAACCTAGAGGACATTATTCTTCAATGAAATAAATCAGACACAGAAGATAGATGACTGTATAATTTCACTTATATGAGTTATCCAGAACAGTTAAACTTACAGAGATAGAAAACAGAATGATGAGGGCTGGGAGTTTAGCTCAGTGGCTTATGTGCCTGCTTGGCAGGCATAAAGTTGTGAGTTCGATCCCCGGTACTGGAAAAAAAAAAAAAGAAAAAAGCAACTAAAGAAAATAGAATGATGGTTTCCAGGGGAAGGGGAAGGGGAGGGCAATGGGGAGTTACAGTTTAGCAGGCACTGACTTTTATTTTTGCAAAATAAAAGTATTCTGGAGATGGATGACAGTGATAGTTGCATGCAATATAAATAGCCTTCATGCCATTAAACTCCACAATTAAACATGATTTATGTTTTTTTGTTTGTTTGTTTGTTTGTTTTTAGACAAGGTCTCACTATGCACTGCAGGCTGGCCTTTGAGCTCACTTTGTAGCCCAGGCTGGTCTCAAACTTGCAATGATTCTCCTGCCTCAGCCTCCCGAGTGCTGGGATTATAGGCATGCACCACCATGCCAGGCTTAGAAGGCAAATTTATGTTAGGTGTATATTATCACAATTTAAAAAATACAGACGAAATGTAATACTATACTCAGTACTGAAGCCTTGGATTCTAAATACTATTTTTCAATAAAAAGAACCAAGGATCTTTGGGGGAAAAAATATTATTTCTAGGATATGGCAGATAAAACACAAGGTGAACCTGAAGCCATCCTGTCATGGCAAAAAGCAATGAAAAGCTTAAAGAAACAAAACAGAACAACAACAAATGATAAGTAATGGTAAAATGGTACAGTAGTCACCAGAAAAAGCCAACTGGGAAAAGCTGGAACAATTGGTGAAACAAATATAATATTGGGTCCCAAATTATATAATGAATATCTATGGGCCCATATTAATAGAAATAAATATTGAAATAAATCAGTAAATGGAGGATGTGGGATAAATCTTCTTTAGAAAACAATTTAAAATACAAAATTGTATATGTTGATGCTTTTGCTTCTAGGAAATGGAGCTTAATTACTCATGGAAGAGAGTGATTGCCTTAGAGAAGAGTAGGAAAAGAGAAGAAATAGTACTTGTGCCATGGAGAAACTCGGCAAACATTGCCCTATTCAAAGGTGACATCACTGGTGATAAGTAGGATTGGGGTACTCATTAAATGTGATGAGAAGGGAGTTTCTCTGTGACATTCTCCAATCTTATTACACTAATCTAATCATGAGAAAAATAGACAATTTCAAATTGAAAAACATTTCCCAAAAATATGTGACCAACATCTTCAAAGTTGTCAAAGTCATAAAAAACAAGGAAAGATTTAAAACCTCTTATAGACTATAGGAAATTAAGGAGGCATGATTACTAAATCATGTAATGGTAGCCTAAAAGGAATCTTGGATTAGGAAAAGGAAATTGGTGGAAGACTTGGAGAAATCTAAATTAAATTTGGAGTTTATTTAATAGTAGGCACCAGTGTGAACTTCTTCATTTTGGCAAATTTCTTAGGATGGGCATAAAAGTTACTAGATTATGGAAAACTAGATAAAAGTATACAGGAACTCTTTGGATTATCATTTTAATTTTTCTATAAAACTAAAATCTGTTTTAAAAATAAAACTTCATTTAACAAAAAAGACACATGACACATGTTCTTATTTTAGCATGATAAACTGTAGCAATCAGACATTTATGAATACTGGAAAAACTTTTTTTAAAAACTCAGGAGCAAATCTGGAAAATAATAAGCTAAATGTAGAATAACAGGTAATTTTGATAAATAATTACAAGGTCTAGTGCTTTGTAAACATTCAACAAATGGTTAATATTACTTGCATTTTTATAATAATACTTGAATGTGAAACAAAAATTTGAGGGAAGGAAAGAAAGAAGTAGTATCTGTTATTTCACATTATTTCTATTATAAATTATTTTCACATTCCTGCCAACAATTAAAAATCAAATGAATAACTATTATTAGTAGCTAATTGTAAGTTTTAGAAAGTTTAGTGATATGACTGCACAAGATAAACATATGCACATAATAATTTTCCTAACACCAGTAAACAATCAACATACATACATTGGAAAAAGGAATTATTAATGTAATCAAACAGCTTAAGCTTTGTAGGAATAATGTAAGTTGCCCAAAAGGTAGAGAAATGGAAAAAAATAACTTATGGTTTATGTATGCAATGTAATATTATGTAGACACTTATACAAGTAGTAGTAGACACTTGCATTTTTAGGAGAATTTGCAACATTAAGTCAGATGTCTGACACTGTAAAATTAAGTGAAAACTCAAGATTCCAAATTACATAATAAGTAGTTTCCAACTAGGAGGAAATTATATTAATACAAAGCCCTAAAATTGATTGACTTGAAAATCAGATAAAAATAGTTGAATATCTTAGTAGAGGAGAGGCAAGACATAAATATATTTTACAAAAGCAAGGAATTTGGTTCTTCATATATTCAGTGAGATTTTTTTTATGTGAAATGACAGGAATGGATATGAAGTGGTCATTTATGAATTTCAGGAGGCATCATTAGAGAGAAACGGGAAGGTTATTTGAGATGCACACTGAACATGAGACAGGAGATAGCAAATGAGCAACCAAGTAAAAAGCAAACATAGGTCAGAGCTGGCAGTATAAATTTGGAGGTCACCAAATGTTGGTCAAAGCCATAATGAAGCAATTGCAGAGTAAGGATAGAGAAGGATGAGGTGGGGACTGAGCCCAGACCACTTCAACAATTTCTCCTTTGACTGCATTTTAGTAATTTGAAATAGAAATAAAACACCCCGTTTTAGCATATTTAAAGGATTTTTTGGTTATAAAATTATGAATTAATTCAGACCTGCACTGAAAATAATGTAGAACAATGGCAGTACTTGTTAATTACTGGTAGAAGTCTACATTGGTACAACCATTTGGGAAAACAATTTGGTGTAGTTAGTTTAGCTCAGGCTTTATGTATTAACTCAATTTGTATTCAAAGACAAACAACTATTTATTTTATCCATTTACATTTGAACTAGTTTGAATGTTTCTGAATGCCTTAAAAGTCTTCTTTCCCTGTAATACTTCCTAGTTCTTTTCAATGAGTAATACATTGAATATAACAATGAAAAAGTCAGAGTTATGTAAACTAAACCACGTGGTACATTTCAAAGGCTTTAAAACTCAGGCTTACTCACACCTTAACTGCTAGCCTTTGCGATGCAAGAGGAGTCAACTGGTTGCTTAACATATAGTGAGTAGTGGTCGGTACAGAGAATTTCAGGTGGTTATGCCAGAAGTACGGGGCTAGAACTGCTAAGGTTGGAGCATCTAGCCAGCAGTTGCAGCGAACACTAAAGAGGGGCTGCATTTCTTGTCCCTCATGCATAGTACTTTATTCCAAAGTTTGCAATACACTTATATTCAGATAAAGCTATTTCTTAATTTTTTAAAAAATTTGGCAAATAGCATGCATTTATCGTATATGATATATTTTGTAGTCTATATTTTTTGTAGAATCTAGCTAATTAACAAATGTAGTTATCATTTTTGGGATGACAGCATTTTATATCCACCCTTTTGCATTTTTAACAATTCATTGTACTGTCACTAACTATAGTCACCTTGCTGAACAGTGTACTGAGCTCTTGAATTTTTTCATCCTAACTGTAATTATATATCCTTTGGCCAAAGTTTCCCCACCTCATGACCCTCAACCTCCCTTTCTTCTGTTTATCACTGTGCTACTATAGTTCTATGACTGACATAGCAAGTGTTATGCTAAGAATAAAGACACAAATATTTGTAGCCTAAGAGCCTTCTAAAGAAAGTGTCTTCATACCAGTGAGTAAATCGGCTGAAATGTTTTGTCCAGTCCATGCATAATTTGGGATCTTCACAGTTTTTGTGAATACTGTACAGAAGTGGAAATCTGCTGTGGTAAGTAATCAGTAATAAAGCTGTCCTTCGTGAGGACGTTGCCTTCTAACAGCCATGCAACTTGACACCTACCCCCAAAGGCCAGGCTGAGCCTTAACTCATTGCATCAGTCCAAGTAAAATCTTATTTCTTTCCCCTTCTCCTGCACTCTTTATTTCTATTAGACTTCTTCCTAAATATGCGCTTTGTGAAGTTAAGAGTGAGAGAATGCAAACGTTGCCGGAAAGAATGAAGAGTTCACAAGCTTCGGACAGAAAGGGAGTTACACTAAACTCTTAAGCTCAATTAACAAGTGAAAAATGAACTAAGTTGTTCCAGAGTGATTTTTAATTCTGTCAAATAAAGAGGAACCAGACTGCAGGGTAAACTCTTATTTATTAGTTTTGGTTAATGAGTTTTTCCATAAGCAGAATTTCTTAAATTTTATTGAATCAATAAAGTCACCATTTCGAAATCTGGTTTTTCCCACCAGAGTAGGCTTTTAATTGAGCACACACCAAATTCCCGAGCACTATAAAGTGACTCTATGGAGGTTGGATTACATTACCGGGCTGGCTGACAGGGTTGCAGACATCCTTCATTTAGTTTAATCTCTTTGTATCTCATGTTCATTCCTCTTCATCTTCAGAATGATGGTTTTTTCCTTTACTTATTACCAAGGAAAAGTAATGCCAGGGCTTCTCCTTGGAGGAGAGTAATACAGTCTTCTTTCTAGCGGTACTGCACAGAGCATCTCTATGTGGAGCGCGTGGCTGATGGGTCTAAAGCCCTGCTAAGCATCTCTGCTGGGATGTGAAGACCCCGCTATAATACAGGCAGCTTTGCTGTGTTCCATCGCCAAAGGACACATCCTACTCTGGCCAGCTGCCTCGGAACACCTGCCTTTGTTTGTGAGACAGTCCAAGGGCAAGCATGCAGGAGGAGCAGAAATCTGACTCTTGCCTCAAAAATGGCATAATGTCCTGTGCAGATAAGCACTTAATAACACTTCATTCTTTGTTTCTAAAGTTATTGATAGGAAAAAAATGTCTTTAGTGTGGCCTCAAATCCTGATTCTTTGTGCACTTGTGTTTAAAAACAAACAAAAAAGCAAGAAGATTTTAAGTTCAAGCCCAGCCTGAGAAACTTAACAACTACAGGAGACCTTGTCTCAAAAAAAAGTGCTGCAGACGCAGCTCAGTGCAAAGACCCTGGGTTCACTATTCAGCACTGCAAAACAAAACAAAACAATCAATCAAACAAACAAACAAATAAAAAAGCAATAACAACTAACTCCCCCTACCAATGCAATAATGAAGGTTGGGAGATTGTCAGTTACTCCAAGGAGATAGCCTAGGTGGGTAAAATGTTTCTGTACTTGACCTTTGTTAAAGTGTAAGTCATGTACTGTGGGACAACCATAGCACACTGGAGAGCAGAAGAACTGGCTTTCAGTCCTATTTGCCAGATCATGCATGTATTTTGCTACCAAAGAGACAGGTTTGCCTGAATGAATGCAAGAGGGCCACAAGCCAGACATATCAAGAAACCAAGTATGTACTTTCCTCCCCTCTCCAAAAGCTCTTTCTATCGTTCCACCTCATAAATGGCAATCCCAGGAGTGGATTCAGGTTTTGTGGGGTTTGGAGCACATAAAACATAAAACTCTCCTTCAGAGATTTTTTCTGATCATTATCTACTGTGCATGCTAACGGCAGTGCAAATGTGAGGGCTGCATGATGTGAGAGTCATTCTGTTATGCAAGGAGGCTGTGCTTGGCTGATATTTTCTCCAACCTGATAAAACTGAGAGCCACATCCTTCATAAGATGGACTTTGAAAGAGTAGGCAATCACATATGGCCGCAAATAGACTAGACCACTGGCTAGTGGTGATGGTGGCCTCACAAACACCACCGTTCTTTGCCAACTTGAGAGTGTTAATCATGGCAACTCCTCCACCTTGCATTAGGCATATGTCTTTGACTCACAGGTTTGACTGCCTCTTTCTACCTCAAGCACATTTTCCATCATTAGTAATAACTACCAGAAAGCCAGGTGGCCTTGATACCCTCAAAGGCACACAAGAGACCTCCCTACTACTTACCTTCCTCTCTATTATCCTTAGGGTTAGCTCCAGATGGTCAAGTGGAGAGCTCTGAGGTAACCTCGTTAGCCCATCACCACTTTCTGATAGACCACTGCAAGTGTATCCCAGATAAAAGCTCCATTTCCTGAGAACACTGCCTTGTTATTTCTATTTCATCTGAATAGACATATCTCTAATTTTATTATATAACATGTACTCATTAAAATTATATCAAAGTAATTTTGTTTGTGGATTCTTTTACCAACATTATCCACTCTCATTCTTCTTAACTTGAGATAAAAGAAGACTGAAAAAAATCATCTGTTTTATTGGAAAAGAAACAGCAAGTACCCACAATCAGATATTATTTCATAATAGTTCTGCATCCTTATTTCCATGAATAACAGTTTTATGTTTTTTGCTCAGTGTGGAGAAACCTCTCTATGCTGGAGAGACCTCTCATATGTCATTTTTTCCCTCTACAAATTTTAATACTGGTGCTTGTATCATGATCACTTTTCAAATTTGCTTTATGAATTGGTTATTTATCCTTGGGGGTCCTTTCCAGCACTCAGGGCACATATAATAAAATTTTGGGGCTCAGAAGATTGGGAGGAAAAAGCAAGTTATGTAAATTACAAATATACAACTATTCATTTTGAAATGGCCTTAAATAGTGGAAAAATAAGATGGTATCTGCACGTAATTTGTAGCACTCAGTGAAGCAACTCACAAATGTATTAACAGTGAAAATCACCTGCACTGTAAAGATAGTATTGAAGATTTTTTATCCTGATTACTTGGCATGATCTCTCTGCAGTCTCTTGGGCTGCAATACAGTGATCAATAAGAAGAGAAATTGTTAATACCAGGAGCAAGAGTATCCCCATGACTACAGACAACTACTGTCTCCAGCTTTGCCTGTGGGATATTCTGGTAAAGGTCAAGTCCATAAAATGGAAACATGGCTGGTATGAAAATAAGCTTCTGAAAATAATTTCTGTCATACTAAAAAATAAACCATTAATTTTCAAGCTTTAGAACTTTCTAATTTTGTTGGCAACTGCAACTTAAGCTCTTTTTCTTTATGTGACACTTTCTGCCATTCACATTTTATTGGTTTTGAGTCTTCGAGAAAATACAATTTACTCAGTTTGTCATATGATTACTTAATATTAAACAACTGAGCTTGCATGCACTTACAGATTTCAGGATTTCTCTAATATATCTAGAATACAAAGCAGGCAGATCCACTATGGATATCAGTGCTGTGTTTTCAGTTATCTAATTCTTTTGATAATTTTCTAATTTTCTCAAAAAGCCAGTTTTCACCATCTTCCCCCACTATATGAAGACACTTAAAACGAGGAAAGAATATATTAGACTTTTTTTTTTTGTTACCAGGCACTACAGGCTTCTGCTGAGTTTTCTTAAGTTGCTCTTTGATTTGTGAGCAAAGGTTTAAAAGGCTAAAAAGGGGGAAATTGGTTCAATATTTCAAGTACAATGAAACATTTCTTTTGTCACTTTATTTCCCTGCTGTATTAATTTGTGGTTACTCACCTTCTCCTCAGAGATCCCCTAGGGAACCCCAAATCTGATTCTCTATGATCTGACACATGAACCCAAACGTTTCTCCCAATAAATTACATCTCCCATGTAATAAAACAAAATTGGTTTCCTTAGGGTGGAGGAGAATGCTTCAGGCATCCATTGGTCCCATTTTGTCCACGGCTCACACACAGCCTCAGGATGAGGGTCTGCGGTCTACACTGGTCTGGGAAGGGGAATGCTGAGCTCGCTCACTGGACCGAACAATGCAGGAATGTTTTTTCCCTGTCCATTCACTTAAACAATGTGCCATTCTGTACCTCATAAGCACTTAATTTATTCCAACTCTTTGGCCTGACCTGTAATCCCCCTCTCCTTACCCATCTGACCCATCTGTGTTTCATTTCCCACTCATCAGCATCCAAAGAGCTAGGCCCAGGCCCTATTTGGAACCATTAGACAGAGATTGGCACTCTTCCCTCTTCCTGCGCCACATCCTCCGCTGGAAAAAAAAATGACCATCAGATCAGAGAACAGAGCCTGCTTTGTCCCCTGTAACGGGGATCTGGAAGCATTTTCAATCATTTGCACTCTATACCCACTCAAACGCATTAATGTGATCAACATTGGGCCTGTTGTGGGCATTTTTTCCAGCAAATAGCTTGCTAACATTCCAGGCATGTACTTCCCTGAAAACAAGACCGAGACAGGGCCCTGAATATTCAATTGGAAAATCACCAAGAGCAAAAGCTTAGCTTGGCACGGCTGGTGTTGATTCTTAATAAGTGACTTCCTAAAGCTGAGGCATGGGGCTTACAGCGTCAATGACTTGTTTGAAAAATATTTTGTAGGTGCCTCATACCACTCTATTTCCTGTGGTATGCGTCATATTGTGAGCTATTCTAAGCCAGCCTGGTTAAGCATGCTAACTCCCCCCTCCCCAAGATTGTGGTGTTTAACTAAAAATGTCTTTATACAAGATGAGCTCATAGCTATTAGTGCTGATGTAGTTTTAACTGCTTGGATACCAACTGCAGTGGCTTGAAAATGTGCTGAAAAAGGGTTAGCCTGAGCAAAAACATATCTCACCCTGTCTAAGATGGTGGGATGTAGTCCCAGTGGCAGCGTTTCTTCAGGGGGAAAAAGTTCCAGATTTAAGCACAATGCATACCTTTCACTTTCATTAAAAAGACTTACTGTTCTTACTATATTACCAAAGTCAAGGTGCTGAAGACATCTGGAACACTGGAATAAAATTAACCCTTTTTTTTATAGCTTCAGGTATTTCGTAAAACCTGCTGAGGAGGCAATGCTAAGGTAGCTGGAGAAAACAAGTATATCTTTTCAATCAAATTTCTGAAAAGGAAACAAAAAGAAATCCAAAGACCTACAATTCAGCCCATAAAATTAAAATGCATATAAGCAAGGATTTGTGTAAGGACCCAGTGAGACATGGTCTGTAACTTATCTTGACAGCATTTAGAGTTTTAGAGAAGGGAAAAGGAGCTATTATTGAATACCTACTATGTGTTGCACATGGCTCTTGGTGTTTCTGAACACTGAAGTGTTCTTCACAGATATTATTTATTTTCAGTTCGCAAACAAGGAAGGAGAATCCCAGAAATATTCAGTAAGCTTCCTAAGGTCACACAGCTGATTCATTATAGAAGCAGGATTCCAAACTAGGTCAGAGTGAATACCAAGTTCGTGTTTTGTCCTCTACCTTGTTATAGAGAGATAAAAATATTCTCATCACTAATGTGTAATTGTCTGCTTGTTCACAGGATGTGTTTGCTATGGTGCCATGGGCTAGAACGAGAGATGAATATAAATCCAGGTCATATTCTGTCCTGCCTTTCTCCAGTGACTAGTTGGTACAGGCAGCATCTAGTTTGAGGCCCAAACCTAGTGAGTGCTTGGTGGCTATTAAGTGATGAGACATTGTGCATGCCATCTCTGAATGATTTGTGTGTCTACAATAGGGCCTTTTTATAGCAGAGAAGAGAGAGATTGGTACTCTGGACACTGCCTGGGCTGTGTTTGCCACTCAGAGCAAATAATTTTCCTTGGTGCCAGGAGCAGCTCTGACATGGCCGATCTACACTTTTGTGGCCTGGGGCTTTGAGCTCTGGAGCTAGGACTGGGATGAAGCAGGAATACAGAAAGATGGAGCTAGGGCAGCTGGACTGGTCATCAAAAGAACAGACCAGACATGTGTCTACTCATCAAGAGCAAGGCAAGGGAGTATCCTTGGAAAGTGACGAAGATGTTCTCTGAGGCAACGAGCTCCTGCATAAGCACACTGCACAGATGATACAGGGAAAGGGGAACTTCCATTGCCCTCCACTTTGGGAGAGGAACAAAGTGAGGCTGCAACCATGGAATGATGGGTTCTTGCTGGGTATTATCTTCAAGAAAGTGTTTTGAGTCTGTGGCAGTTACAGGCTACAGAGCTATAAACAGGGTTTATACGCTGTGAATTGATCCCTTCCGACTTATTATACAGTGCTTCATCCAAAAGGCAATATCTTGTTTCTAGTTACAATTTTCAAACTGGACAAGTTTCTCTTTTCTTAATTTTTAGGAAACGTAATTTGTTTTTAAAAAATTGAATGACCTTTTTCCCACTCCGTACAATTTAATGAAGTTAGCAAAGATATCAATTCAGAAGGTCTAGCTGAATGGCAACTCTGAGATTGGTTTTTGTTCTCAGGCTATAAGTAGTTCATATTTTTTGTTACAAAGACATTAGAAGAATGTATGAGTAAAAATAATTATTATTTGAAGTAATTTTGACTTCAGAAGTTTACCATCACCAGATTGTAACATTTGGAGATAAGCCAAATAAATGCTAATAAACTAACAAAACTAAAAGCTTCTAGATATATAGATTTCTCTAATTTTTATAGTTTAAAGTAAATATAGATTTTCAAGAAGTAGGTGATATAAATGAAAGGAAATAGATTCTTCTAATGAAAACAGACAAAATGGACATTTCAGGTCTTCTGAAACCTCATCCTAAATTAATATTTTACACTAAATATTTTTGTATCATTATTACATTTCTTACAAGCTGCTTTTGCTGTAAGAAAGAGAGATTTTTATCCTCAGCAAAGTAGTGCAAAGGGAACATGTAAGAAAATGTCAAAAGACTAAAATTGCATGATCCATCATGGTGTTTAAGCTTAAATTTGGAAATATTGGCTGGGAGCAGCTGAAGTCTGAACCCATGACGTTCACGCTGATTTGAGTTTTCCCTCAGTCAGTTCCAGAGCTGGCTTTCATGTTTGCCATGAACATAAATTCACTGGGGTTCTTAAGTAAGGACTATGTTTGAAAGGAGTGACTAGAATGCTGAGATTTTCTCTTACGATTACACGTACCCCTTCAGTAAAGCTCCGTGCAGCTTTCCTTCCCAGAGCTGTGCACACAAAATTTCAGGAAACAGCAGGTCTTAATTAGGCCTCCAGTTTATAGTTTCACCTGAAAAAATACATTTAAGAAAATCATATATATTTGGCTGTCGAGATTTTTCAAGTCAATAAATTCTTGCTAATTAATCACATTAACGGTGCTCCTTAAAAGTTGAAACAGAATCAGAAAACAAACTGAGTTCCCCATAAATATCCAACATAAAGGCCTATTCACTGATGCATTTTCAGTTTCTAAGAATTTTACAAGTGTTCTGCTCTCCCTGAAAGGACACACATGCACACCCGCACTATGTCACTATCTACAGCTGTCATTATCCTCAAGGCAAAACAGTCCTGGTGACACATTTTAACACTGCAGGATGAGACCACTTTGTGTAAGTACTTTGCTGCTTAGGGTTCATGCTCGTGACATTCTGAAAGATAAAAGCTCAGAAATTCTCAGCGGAACCACATCATTTCATCTCAGGCACCCCTAAAAGAAAATTAACAATGTAGGGTAGAGAGAAGGTGGTGAACTGGAAAAGCAGAAGTGAAGAGAACAAATGGACTTTTGTCTTATTTGCTCATTATTGCATTCTTCAAAAGGACCCCAAATCTTTTTTTTTCCAGTATTGGATATTAAGTCTAAGATCTTCCCACTAAAATACAACTCCAGCCTTTTAAAAAATATATTATTACTATTAATTTTGGGACAAGGTCTTACTTGGTCACTAAGTTGCCTCGACTGGGCTTAAACTTGTGATCCTTCTGCCTCAGCCTCTTAGAGTGCTGAAATTACACGCATTCACCACCATGCCTAGCTTGCACTCTAGTAATTAATGTAAACTTTCTTTATTAATATTCTTTTGATGCTTTGGCCTGCTATGGCATGTGCTGCCCCAAAACAGGATTGCTTAAATCTGCTTTAAAAATGTCAAAAAATAAGTGTAAAATCCCACCTCCTCCTGTGGTGTGTTTTCTGAGAATAGTGCTAGTACTGTTCATTAAGAGTATAATCTTCCAAACTTGTAAACCTGAGTTCCTCCAATTTCTGTGGTATGCATTTATGAAGATGTTGTGTTTGAACCTGTTTGCTGCAGTCTAGAACCTTATTTGTAACTCCCCAGTGTAGCAGTTAGGAGTTTTTCCCATAGGCCTTCTGAATGTGGTCCATCTTGAGAGGGAAAAAGAATCTGTTACATTGATTCCTACTTTCAAAAAGCAAGCAATTTTAAATCAGCAAAATGGGAGAATTGTAATTTCAGGTGAATAGATTTTTAATTTCCATTAAAATGTTTTTATAGTATTATTAGGGTACCATTGCCCTTAGTTTGTATCTTTCTATAGGAGAACATGTCTGCAATGTTTTTTTTACTGTAGTCCTTTCCCTTAACTACAAATAATTGATCATAGCAGAAATAAGATATTTTATATGACCCCTACATGGATATTTTAGATTTGCTTTTGTGTTGTATGGAAAAGAGAAAAATAATAATTCTTACTTACAAATATTTGTCTTTGGATTTATTTTACGAGGCTCTATTCTTTTTGGATGGACTTTTTGATTTCTTATTCCCTCCTCCTTTCTTAGCATTTGGATCTTATATTCTAGGCCCTGCATTGGCAGCCGTGGAAGGAACACTAGGTAAAATGTGATATGTTGTGCTGAAAAGTTACTTGACTTGGTCCCAGGTAAGGTTCTGAATATTTAAATTTTGATAAAAGCATTGAACTTGTGCTTTGTTTTCTTCACGTATAAATTAAGAAGTTTTGATTATATAGTCACTCAGCAAACTTTCAATGAGGGTAAATAATAACCAAAGCACTAGGCTACGTGCTATTGATACAGAGATGTATTGCAGAGTCAGTGGTCAATGCTCTTGAGAGTCTTATAGCATTATGTGAGCAGATCTGTACAAGACTGGAATTAATATGGTGCTGTGAAATGTTTCCCTTTGTTGGTTAGCAGGCTTCCTACTCTATTACTTATCGCATAGAAAGAAGCAAAAAGTTAAAATACCATATAAAGAAGCTCACCACAGTTTCAGGAAGGAGAGTAAGAGGAGAGAGGGAACACAGAGGGAAGCAGCAAGGGTCCTTTGTTCTTCCATCTTCTCATTGTAGTTCACGGTGAGGAGTGGATGTGGAATGAAAAGGTTAGGTTGGTTGTAGAGCCAAAAGCAGCAACACAATGGGCTTGCATCCACCTGCAGGTGGACCCTTTTGTTGACAGGGAGTTGCCATAGCAAGTGTGGCAGTGGTGGGAAGTTCAGTTCCTCACACTGGCTGGCAGCACTGGAGGGACCCAGAACTTCCTCCATGAACCCAGGGATGTTGCAGGTTGAGAGGCAACAGGCCTGGAAGTGGGACCTCTGTTATGAAGGGAGAAGGAAACCCCTCCCTACCAGCAGCTGCAGCAAGGAGAGTGTGCAGGCTCAGCTGGAGTCATGACTGAGGCTTGACTGATGAGAAAAGAGAAAGAAATGAGGTGGAGCTGGGGCACATGGAGTGAGGGGCCAGACCTTGGTGACGCTGAGGGAAGATGCTAGTGTGACATCAGGTGTAGAACTTCATAAGCAGGTAGAGACAGGACAGAAACCAACATGGATATTGGTAGAATGAGTTTCCTTTGACTGAGGACAAATGGATCCAGAAGAGAGGCAAAGGGTCCTCCCATGATGCCATGATAACTGCACTCCATACCCTACATTGTCTAGGGAATCCAGAACTCTGATGAGCCTGATGGGGAGTTTAAAATCCACATTAAGTAACTCTGGAAAGGATAGGCTGACTTAACCTAAACTTTCTTTGTAAACTAAAGAAATGAGAGTCACTCCAAATAGGCAATTTTAGATCTTTTTTGATCCCAAAGGGAACAAGAACAAGATGAAAATAGATATGGATCATTGCACACATTTTATGAAAATGTATTATAATGTATATTGTACAAATGCATCCTATTTTATAATAACATAATAATAGCTTCCCTTTTGCGTCATTTTCTAGTTTTTCAGACACTCTCCAATCCAGTATTTAATTATTCTGTTTTTTTTTTTTTTTTGAGTAAGTATGAGAGGTTGGTCAGTTTAGCATTATTGCCTCCATTTTTGTATGTCAGAAATCTGAAGCTCAGTGAAGTCAGCTTGCACTTTCATTTATAAAATGGAGATAATAATACTCACTGGACCAAAGCCTTATGGTTTTTTTGTGAGCATTAAATAGGAGTAGAAAATTCCTAGGGAGATCTGATTTACTGTGTTTCTAAAAACATCTAAAAGCAGATGAAGCAAGATACTGTAATCAAAATGACTAGGATTCAAACCAGGCTGTCAGACTACAGATATATGCTTTACTGAGTGAGAGTATTCCTATAAATGTTTCAATAAATCCAAGTCACACATGAAATGCACTGGTGAAGCTCATATTAAATGAAATGTCAGAACACTACAACTCAGTTTAAGGGATAGATTTTGTGTATATGTGATCAAAAAGGAGTACTGATTTTGAACATCGTATTAAAGTCTTGTCTTCAGCGTTCATAGTAACACAAGATTGATAGAAGTTATTAAATACATTTTTTGAAATTCAAATTTATCATATTTTTCAGCTATCTTGAATCTATAAAAGACATAATGATTGTCACATTTAAAGAATGTAATTTAACTGACACTCACAATTCATGGAGAACACTCTAAAAATTTGTAACTCAGTTAATCTTAAGATTTAGGTCATTGGCAAAAGGTCAAAACCACCTCCATATATTTCTCTCTTAAACCAAGCTTCTCAGGGGATAAGAAACATAGCCGCCTCCTTCCTCACCAACATGCTACCATGGTCTGATTGCTGTTGACTGCAATGTGATTTCATGTTCCTTTCCATTTGCTTGCTTTATGACAATCACAGAGCCTTTCTGTTAGTTCCTTATTTTCCTTAGTGAGTTCTTTACATATTTTCTTTGCTCTGCAAGAAATCTCTTCCTTGCCTCAGAGTTTGGCTCCTTATGAATTAAAGCACAGGATCAAAACTTTTGCTTCAGAAAGCCTTCAAAAATTACTACATTTGAATGCATTCTAATGTTATTCTCTAGCACATACTTCTTTTTATTTCACTTCATGTTTTGAAATTGTTTAGTAGTCATTATTTTACCAATAACTTTTCTTCACTCATCGTTTCATAACTAATTCTCTTGCAATATAGTAACTGTTGAATGAAGAGATAAATGAATGAATAAATCAGGTTTGTAAAATCCTTAGTGCAGTTTATAACGTATGACAGAAGTTAATAGAACTGGCTATTTTAATTACCACAGTATTCATCACCTCAAATCATTATTGCCAAGTGTATGTCATGGTTCATATCTAAAATGCCTCTCAAAAGTCTCACTTTCAGAGGTGATCAGGAGGGGTAGGACACTGGAAGCATGACTTGGAAGACTATGTTCTTGTCCTGGCTCTTTCATCCTTCTCTGCTTCCTGGCTTCTGTGATAAGAGCAGCTTTACTCTACCATGCCCTCTGCCTTCCTGTTTCTACCTTGGAGCCTACTGACCATGGATTGTCCCCAGTTATACTATGAGCCAAAGTAAACCTCTCCTTTAAATTCTGGGTGTCAGTTATTTCACCTCAGAGACAGTAAAGTGACTAAGACAAAATTTTTTACCAAGAGTTTAGATGTTAGTAAGGCTGTGCCTGACTATGTGGTTCAGAAGACTTTGAAACTGGCTTGCAGAAGGAGTTTGGAAGGTTTAGAGATACAGGCTAGGGAAGGCCTAGAATGTTGTGAGTTGTGCTCGTGTGATAGAGAGCTTAGAATGCTGATAGGAATGCAAACAGTGAAGCCCAGATTCAGGAAGTTTCAGTTTGATACAAAGACTTCATTGACTTCATGGACTAGAGGTCATATATTTTATGGTCCTGTAAAAATTTGTCTACATTTTTCTCATGTCCTGAGACTTTGTGGGAGACTGAGATTAACAGTGACCAACTAAAGGGTGGAGGAAATTTCAAGGTAGCTCAATATTCAGACTGTGACATGGGTACTGCTGGCTGCTTTTATCCATATCTACAGTGAAAATTCTAAGCAAAGGTCAGAACTGAATGATGTGAAATGTTAATAGTTTTACCAGAAAGGAAGGACATACAAACTTGGTGCAAAGTAGAGCATAGCTGCCAAAAGAATTTTCAATAAAAAGAAGCCAAGCATCTTCTACAGGAATAAGAAGAAGGATTACTTCAGAGCTTCTCAGAAATCATCAAGACCCCATCCACTGCAGGCTCAAGGGTGCAAAACTGTAAATCTCTCATTTGAAAAGCAAATTCTTATGTTGCCTGTATATCTGAGTTCAGCCATCCAGGCACTAAGAGGCTACTGCAACCTTGGTCTAAGTGATCCTATTTACTGCTCAAGGTGGTGACTGACTGTGGCATCACTCATGTGGTGTGATATTTTTAGGCATGAAGAATATAAGAGCTATGGGGTCATGGAGAGTTCCACACAGATTTCAGTAGAAGACTTGGGAGAACAGGCAAATATGTATAACAGAATCACAGTTTCTGCCAGGAACACATGAAAGGGTAGTGCATGAAACTGTGAACGTGAAGCCAAATGTGCATTCAAGACTCTGGTAAGTTGGAGAGACCAGGAATGTGGAACATCTGCTGAAGAAAGGTGTAGTAAGCAGAGAGTGGAGCCAGTCCACCACAGAGGTCATGAGGGCTGCGACCAGCAAGGCCACAGTGGTGGGGCTGCCCAAACACTTTGGAGCTTACATCTCATCACAGCCAAGCCCGACTCCTGTCCTTGCAGCTACAGAACTTAATGTTTACCCTGCAGGATTTCAGTATTGCTTTTCTCCCCCATTCCTCCCTTTTGGAATGGGTATATTTACCCTATACGACTGGATGCTTTAAGTGTCTATTTCTTTCAGATTTTTATAGGAAGGAGACTTTGAACTTTGGCTTTTCAGCAATGATGCAACTGTTAAGAAATTGGCAATCCTTAGAAACAGGCTAAATGAATTTTGCAAAATGAAATGGACATGAATTTTTCTGGGTCTAGAAGCAGAGGACCATGCCCTCCTAAAATCTCATGTTTCGAATGGGGCTTAGTGATAAGCAGTGGACCACTGGAGGTGTGACTTGGAGGAGCATATTCTCTTCTCTGGATCCTCCCGCCTCTCTGTCATTATGTTTCTGTCTTGGATTCTGCTGACCATGGACTAAACCTATTGAAACTGTGAGCCAGACCTCTCCTTCTTAAAGTTGCCAGTATCTGGTATTTGTCCCAGTGATAAGAAAGTGACTAAGAAGTGTATATATAAATGTATGGCAAAATGTGAACAATAATGAAAGGATTTGACATTTTCTAAGTGATTACTAAATATGTATTCTTAGGTTTATTAAAGTTACTTATGATTTATATTGTAAATAAAAATGCAAAGTGAGAAGTGAAGTTATAAAAAGACATTTACACCAATTGGACATTAAATAAATAGATATGGAAATAATAAAGTGTATGTTTCCAACTATAAATTTAGCAAAGTTAGAAAAAGTTGATACTATTCTGCATCTCTGCAACATGTAGGAAAACATACCATTACATAGATTTTTCTGAAGAGAAGTAAGACAATACATAATAAAGTTTAAAATGTGCATACTTACTGTTTCAGTATCAATCTCAGAAAACAACATCATTAAGAAAAAGACAAGATTAAAAATATCATAAAGGAAATCTAATTCAGGATTTTTTTACAATATAATGAATTTGGAATTTGTTAAATTGCTAATGCTTCATTGCAATGAACAAGAAAATTGGAGGATAATTTTATTATAAATAATGGTACATTTACAAAAGCTGATGAGTATAAGTTAATACACCAGTCTTGGAAGATATTTTGGCATTATATTTAAAGTTGAGCAGAAAGATGCCTTCTATTGTAGAAATTCCAGGCTTGTGTCACGAACCTTAGAGAAATTTATGCACTTTCCCATGAACCCAAAGAAACATATACAAAAATATCCTTAGCAACATTATGTTTCAGGATTATTTAAATTATTTTTTAATTGTTGTCATGTCTTTTCTTGGGTTTACATATTACTGTTAAAGAACACAACTTGTATGATATCTATGCTTAGATAAATGTTAGCATTATGTTACATTATGACCTGGTACATATTCACTTTTCATAAGCATTCTGTGTGTTCTAGATAAGAATGTTTATTCTTGATTTTTTGGGTACAGAGTTCTATGTACATCTATTAGATCGTTTATTATGTTTTTTCAGATATTTTAAATATGCAACACTTAGAAACCCATTTAGCTATGAGTCTTTTCCTTCTTACTGCAAGAAAAATCTTTTTGCTTCCTGTAACTGATAATTTAAGTTGTTGATGCCTTAATTAGAAAGAATCTAACTCAGTTTTTGATAGCTTTTGTCAATTGTTCAAAGTGGTTTGATTGGGCTTATGGTTTGTAGTTGGAAACTGTAAACTCGTGTTTTACCTGGCAATTACATGAAGACTAAGAGCAGAGACTGCATGTGTCTCTTTAAAGCTTTTTTTTTTTTTTTTTTTTTTTTTTTTTTTTTTTTTTTTTTTTTTTTTTTTTTTTTTTTTTTTTTTTTTTTTTTTTTTTTTTTTTTGCTAGGCACTCTTAAATTAGGCTGAAATTTTAAATTTATTTCTCAGTTTTGGGTTTCTCAGACCATACATATTGGAATCTCTTGCCTGTGTGCAAGCTGATTTTGGTTGCAAATTCTCAGAGTAAATTTTTTTTGTTTCCCAGTTTTCAACTGCAACCAAGATTGAATCTTAAAGTCTTTTTTTGTTTGTTTGTGTTTTTGCTTTTCAGCGCTTGTTTGTGCTTCTGTGTATATGTGTATGTACATTATTGGGGTCTGAATTCAGGGCCTTTGCACTAAGCTATATATCCATTCCTTTTTTATTTTTAATTTTGAGACAGGGTCTTGCTAAGTCACTAAATTGCTCAGATTGGATTCAAACTTGCGATTCTCCTGTCTCAGCTTCCTGGAGTGCGGAGATTACAGGTGTGTGGTAACATTCCCAGCTTCAGAGGATTCTCTAATCACCTTTTTACTGATTCTATAGCTATCCAGGTTCTGAATTTATACATAGGGAGCTCCAAGTTAGAACTTTTACATATTTCATAAGCTTAAAACCATGTTCAATAATTTTCTTTATCTTAAAATTTAACCTGCTAAAGTTCAAGGATTTACAAAAACTCTGGTATGCTCTCTAAGTGCTACCTCTTTCCAATACATGAGTCATGGGTGTCTTGTATATTATTTTGTCACATTTGTTACACATTTTTAAAGGTCTCTGCTAACATACTTGCTTCATAGTGTTTGTATGAAATTAAATGAGAGAATCCATGTATGGCATTGAGCTCATTGCTTGAAATACATGCAAATCTAGAGTCTTTAGTTTTAAAAATACTGGACTGAAAAAAGAAAAACTGTTTGGCAGTCCTTTTAGTGACAAGAATTTGTCTAAAGGTTCTATTTTACTCTCTCAAAAATCATCCTACATTATCCTGCAGATTGAGCACACAATAAACATTCAATTTTGCTTATGATTTAGATGAGAAGAATATCTCTTTGATTTTTGTGTGTGCAGGGCAAAATCAACCCTGTAGGAATACCAGGTTAAGAGTTTCATTTCCTGATACCCATGGACTAAGGAAACCTAGAGAGGAAGAGCCTTTCACAAACAATAGGAGCATTTCTTTGCCCTTTCTCTTTTCAATCTAATTTTCTTTCCATTGAAAGCAGCTGTGCTTTTCTCACTCTGACAATTCTGAAATCAGGGTAACTCATTCTTCATAAATTCTTTAGAATATGCTGGCAGAGCTGCTTCTGACAGTAGCTGTGGAATGCTCAATGGAGCTTGATTATACGGAAGGTTAAAAAGACCACTGTGATTATTTCCTTCTCTGTGAGACTGCCCCTTCTCTTATTACAAAACTGCTAATTATGCCAGAAACCAGAGATTATCTAAATAAGATGGAGCAGAAGTAGTATTATGTAACAAGTTCAATTTTTTTTTTTTTTTTTGCTTTCTTGGAAGGTGGGAGATTTTTTAAAAAGCTTTAAGATATATTTTTCATACTATGTAAGTCATGCATTTAAAATGTACAACACAATGGCTTTAAATATAATCATAGATATGTACATCACCACTGCCATTATCAATTTGCTGTAACATTTTCATCACCTCAAAAAGAAGCTATGCTCCTATGTAATTGTTCCAACTATGGTTTGAATATTCCCTCCAAAATTCAGTTATTCAGTTCAAGTAGCACTTTTTTTTTTTTTTGGTTTTGTTTTTGGTACTGGGGATTGAACTCACAACCTTGCGCTTGCCAGGCAGGCATTTAGGCCATTGAGCTAAATCCCCAGCCCTATTTTTTGAGACAGGGTCTCACCATGCAGTTCAGGCTGGCCTTGAACTCACTTTGCAGCTCAGGCTGGTCTCAAACTCACAATGATCCTCCTGCCTCAGCCTCCCGAGTGCTGGGATTAAAGATGTGCACCACCACGCCTGGCTCAGGTAGCACTTCTAAAAGGTGGGCTTTTCCCACATGAATAGGGTTCGCTACCCATCCAAAAGGTCTTGACAAAAGGGAGTTTGTCCCTTTTCTTTCTTCTGCTACATGAGCACACAGTGTTTCTCCCCACCAGAGGATTTAGCATTCAAAGTGCCATTGTGGAAAGGAGACTGGGCTGTCTCCTGACAGTGAACCTACTGGTCCCTTCATCTTGGTCTTCTCAGTCTTCAGAACCATGAGGAACAGATTCTTGTTTGTTACAAATTACCCAATCATAGGTAATGGCAGCATAAGAGACTAAGACAAACCCCAACTTGTATCCTTTCTCCCACAACCCTAAGCAACCTTTGACATACTTTCTCTCTCCTTGTTTTAGACTTTCTTGTAAATGGAATCATATAATATGTGGGGGTATTTTGTGATTGGCTTCTTTCATTTGGCGTAACTTAAATGCTCATGCCTGCTGTAGCATTTATCAATGTTTTATGGCTAAATGATATTTGATTGTATAGACATATCATGTTTTATTTATTTGTTCATCAATCAATAAACATTAATTTGCTTCTACATTTTTTACTAGTATGAATAATACTACTATAAACATTCATCTATAGTGTAAGCATAAATTTTCATTTCTCTATAAATGAAATTGCTGAGTTTTGTTGAAAAACATTTAATCATTTGAGAAACTGGAATATTTTCTAAAATAGCAGCAACAGTTTACATTCCCACCAGCAATATATGAAAGTTCTCATTTCTTTATAACCTTGTCGATGCTCATTTTTAACAGACTTTAATTCTAACCATCCTCCTAGTTGTGATGTGGTAAACCATTTTGCTTTGAATTGCATTTTCCTAATGACAAATAATGGTGAATATCATTTTATGTGCTTGTTGGACATTTGTAGGCCTTAGTTTGAAAAATATATATTTAGATTCTGTACAAATTTTTAATTGAAAAAAACAGGGGTTTTTAAAGTGATTTCTGATTTGTAAGTTTTATAAAATTTAATAACTCAGCAAGTATTTCATTTTTTAAAATATCTTTAAGAAACTTATTTAAAATAATACAAGTACTAAAAATTAGAGCTCCTTTACAAAATCCAGGTCATCATAAATCATTCAACAGAAAAAGCCTTACATAATAATGACTATATGTTGCTGGACACCATTGTCCTCTACTGTTATGACTTGTGTCTAAATGTCCCTCCAAAGCCTCATGTCGTCATAGGTGGGGCTTCTTCAGAAGTGGCTGGATCTAGACTGCATGATGCTGGGATCAATTCATGGTGCGATGCTGGGATCAATTCATGGTGCAATGCTAGGATCAAGGGCACCAGTAACCTCAACAAGATATAAAAGATACAAAGAACTGTGGTCATTCCTTGTTGCTTTGCTGCCTTCTGCTCACCATGAATTATTCTCTCTTCTGTGATGCCTGTCTGCTGTGCCACTCTGCTTTAGAGTCAGCAGATTATGGACTGAAACTTCTACAAATGGTGAGCTAAATAATCCTTTCTTTACCTTTGGGTGTCAGGTATTTTGTCTCAGCAATGAGAAAAGTAACTAAGATATCTACTTTAACATTCCACAAAGTCTCCTGCAATAGGACTTGAATCTGAACATCCAATTAATATCATTTCCTAAAATGCTCTGTTTGACTGCCATGTTTTTCTCTGCAAGTTATTGTTCTAGTTGTGGGATATCTTCTCAGATTTTTACTTATCTATTCCCCTGCCAGACCCTTCAGAATAATGGAAAGTTAATAAGAAAGGTGTTTTGATTTTTTCTCAAACAGGATTTTACCCACTGTAGTAGGAAATTTCCTAACCTTACTACTGACAAAAGATTATTGAACTATTGTAATTAGTTCAATGGATGTCTGACCCTCTCCATCATTCTAACCTGGGAGAGTGGAGGAATCTTTCATATTCCAGCACAATAAATGTAGTTGTTTATCTCACATGAAATAATTCTGTGTGTATTATCTGACCATAGTGCAATAAAATTGGAAATTAAGGACAAAAAGACCCACAATAGCCCCATAAGCACATTAAATAATACTCTCCCAAACAACCAATGGGTCACAGAAGAAATTAAACAATGTCTACAATCAAATGCAAATGCAAATACAAATTACTGGAACCTGTGGGACAAAATGAAAGTAGTCCTCAGAGAGAAATTTATAGCACTAAACTCCCACATCAGAAAAATGGAAAGAACACACATAAACAGCCTAATTCTGCACCTCAAACTTCTAGAAAAAGAAGAGCAAGTCAAGTCCAAAGCCCACAGAAGAAAAAGAAGAGCAAGTCAAGTCCAAAGCCTACAAGAAGGGAGGAAATTATACAGATCAGAAAAGAAATTAATGCAATTGAAACTAAGAAAACAATACAAAGAATTAACGAACCAAAGAGTTGGTTCTTTGAAAGAATAAATAAAATTGATAAACCTCTAGCCAACCTTATCAAAAAGAGGAAAGAAAAAACTCAAACCCACACAATAAGAAATGAAAAGGGTGAAACCACTACAGTCCCTGTGGAAATACAGATCATCAATACATACTTTGAAAACCTTTACTCTCATAGGTTCAATAACACAGAAGAAATGGACAGATTCCTAGAAAAATGTGAGTTACCAAAGCTTAATTGTAAAACTGCTGAATAACCCAATTTCAGTCAATGAAACTGAAAAAGTAATTAGAACCTTACCAACAAAGAAAAGCCCAGGTCCTGATGGATTTACTGCTAAATTTTATAAGGAATTTAGGGAAGACTTAGTATCAAACTCTTCAGTGAAATTGAAAGGGAAGCGAGTCTCCCTAACTCATTACAGGAAGCAAGTATTATCTTAATACCAAAACCAGAGAAAGACCCAACCAAAAAGGAAAATTACAGGCCAATCTTCCTAATGAACATAGATACAAAAATCCTCAATAAAATACTGGCAAATAGAATGCAACAAGTCATTAAGAATATTACACACCATATCAAGTGAGATTCATCTCAGGAATGCAGAGATGGCTCAACATATGCAAATCAATAAACATAATACACCATATTAACAGAGCCAAGGACAAGAATCACATGATCATCTCAACAGATGGAAAAAAAAAAAGCTTTGGATAAAATCCAACACTTATTCATGATAAACACCCTACAGAAAATTAGAACACATGGTCTCTACCTCAATGTGATAAAAGCCATATGTGATAAACCAACAGCCAACATCTTACTAAATGGACAAAACTGAAAACTTGCAACCTAAAATTAGGAACAAGACAAGAATGTCTATTACCACCTATTCAGTATAGTTATGGAAACATTAGCCAGAGCAGTTAGACAAGATAGAGAAATTAAAAAAATAAGGATAGGAAAGGTAGAAGCTAAACTTCATTATTTGCAGATAATATGATATTCAACATAGAAGACCTCCAAAATTCCATTGAAAAACTTCTAGACGTTTCAGCAGTGTAGCTGGATACAAGGTCAACACTCAAAAATCAATAGCAATCTTATAGACAAACAACAAACTCACTAAGAGAGAAATAAGGGAAAACATACCCTTCACAATAGCATCCAAAAAAATGAAATACTTAGGAATCAATCTAACAAAGAAAGTAAAAGATCTATACAGTGAAAATTACATTACTCTGAAAAAGGAAATCAAAGAGGATTTCAGAAAATGGAAAGACATTCCTTGTTCATGGTTAGGAAGAACAAACGTGAAAATAACCATTCTCCCAAAATTGTTATGCAGATTTAATGCGATTCCAATTAAAATACCATTTGCATACCTCACAGATTTAGAGAAATTGTCCACAAAATTCATCTGGAACCAGAAGAGACCTAGCAAAGGCAGTTCTGGGCAACAAAGGTAAGGTAGGAGGCATCACAATCCCTGACTTGAAATTATATTATAAAGCTACTGTGATAAAGTCAGCATGTTACTGGAATAATAACAGACCTGATGATCAATGGAATGGATTAGAAGACAGACACAGCCACAACTACAAAGACACTCAGCCACCTCATTTGTGACAAAGGGTCCAAACATGTACACTGGAAGAAAGATAACCTTTTTAGTAAGTGGTGCTGGAAAAACTGGCTTTCCATATGCCACGTCTTGGTTACTTTTCTCTTATTGTTGTGGTGAAATACCTGACACCCAAAATGAAAGAAGGAAAGGTTTATTTCTTACAGTTTTTGGAGGTTTCAGTCCATACTCAGCTGGCTCCATGGCAGGGTGGTGTGGTTGAGGAGCAACCATTCATGGCAGCCACAAGCAACAAGAACAAACAGGGAAAAAGAGAAAGCAAACAGGCCTTCTTCCTTCCCTTATATAGTATGCCAGCTCTGCTCCTGGGCAGGTGCAGCACTTACACCACCAATTCCAGTGCTAGACAATGAACCAATCACAAATGCTACATTCAGTCACCTCCAAGATTGCATGAGGCTTGGGGGGCCACCTAGACACAAACCATAACATGCCAAAAACTAAAATTAGATCCATGTCTATCACCATGCACTAAACTAAAGTCAAAATGTATCAAAGATTTAAATATTAAAACAGAAACACTAAGTCCACTGGAAGACAATGTTGGTAGAAATCTTGATGACATAGGAGCAGGAAGAGAGTTCATGATCAAAAATCAAACTGCATGGGAAATACTTCCCAGAATCAACAACTGGGATCTTGTCTTATTAAAAAGTTTTTGCATGTCAAAAGAAATCTCCAATAGAGTTAAAAGAAAACCCACAAATTGGGAAAATATCTTAGCCAACTGTCCCTCAGACAAAGGACTTCTATCTAGAACATATAAAGAATTTTAAAAAATCAGGCCCCCAAAATTCAAGGACCCAATCCAAAAATGGACATCTGAGATGAATACACACTTCTCAGAGGAAGAAATAGAAATGGAAAATAAATATACTAAAAAATGTTCAACATCAGTGGTCATTCGGGAGATACAAATTAAAACAGCACTGAGATTCCATCTCACTTCCAAAAGAATGGCCAACATCAAGAAATCAACCAATAACAAATGCTGGAGGGGCTGTGGGGAAAAAGGAACTCTTGTCTACTCTTGGGAGAGTGTAGGCTGGTATAACCACTATAGAAATCAGTGTGGAGATTCCTCAAAAAACTAGGATTGGAGATTCCATTTGAACCAGCTATCCCACTTCTGGGCATTTTCCCAGAATTGAAAGCATCACACCACAGTGTTATATGTGCACCCATGTTTATAGTAGCACAATTTTTAATAACAAGGTCTTGGAAACAACCCAAGTACTCATCAATTGAAGAATGGATAAAAAGATGTGATATTTTTAGATAATGGAGTACCTCTCAGCTATCAAGAAAGATTGCATCAAGACTTTCACAAGTAAATGGACATGACTTGAGATCATACTCATAAGTGAAATAAATCAAACTCACATGTGTAAATATCATATTGTCTCCCTAGTGTAAGAAACTGAAAAAGTATATATGATCCAAACTCTGCAATAAATACTGTGTAACGGTCAGAAACTGCTCAAAGAGGAAAAGTAATTGGGATAGGGGAACAGAGGAAAGAAGGAAGGGAAAAGCTAAAATGACTATACCACAAATTGCATTAGTTATTGGAAAAGGACAGATAATACTTGTATGATTAGATCAATTTTGCATGTCTATATTTGTTAATCTAAGCAACCCTTTTGAAGGAAGCAATATACAATATTACAACCATTGTCAAATTCATATCATCTTGCTTTGTAAACCTATACTGTGATTGTATTGTATTTGTTGTTGTTGTTTGTCTCTTTTGCATTTTGTTTTTCTTTTCTGTGTCTTTTTTTCTCTTAAATAAAAAAAAGTTTAAGTATGTAAGATTCCATTGCCATAGTATTCTAAATCCTTCATGTAAAAGAATTTATACATTTTTTAAAATTTTCTTTTAAAAAAAATCCAGTATCTTTGTGTTTCAGAAGATGTGAACTATCTCAGAATGAACACTAAAACCCATGACGGCATATGGGGGCCCCAGTAAAGTACTTGTTCAGCTTCCCTTTCAAACTGATATTGTGAAACAATTCTATAAAAAGTTATTACTGAGATCCAAAGGGTAACTGGTTTTCAGTTAATGAAAATTATTTACGATAAGGTTTTTCTCAAAGTTCTTCTATAATGCACATAAAATGATATATAATAAAATCTAGTTAGAGTATCAGTTATAATATCAGAGTGTATGAAAACCTAAAATGTTTATCAGTGGAAGTTTGAATACCAGTTATTGTTTAACCACATGATATAATGCCATGTCAATTGTTTAAAATATGAAATTATGTACTTATGAAACACAAAGTTTTATAAGATATTTTAAGGAGAAAAATTCAAAGCATGGAAAATATATATAACATGATGACATATGTAGAAAAACATTTCTGTGGATAACTTTAGAAATGCATGGAATATATCTTAAAGTTTATGAAAACTGATTGCCTTGGAGGAGTAGAGTGGTATCTGGGATACAAGGGTAAAAGGGAGACTTCTCATTATACAGCAGATAGTGTCTTCCCCTCTTACACCATGTGCATTAATCCTACTTAATAATTCACCAGCCATAAATAAATAAAGCAAAATAAGAAATTCATCACATATTTTGTTACATGCTGTTTTCCATATCATGCCACTTCTTGGGAGGCATTGTAACTCCTAAATTTTAGGTAATTGTTAAGCACTGTTTCTTAGCAAAATAGACTTCATTTTCATTATTAGTTTTCAGCATTTCTGCTGAGTTTGCTGACTTCTTATGACTGTGCCACCTGACTTGAGAGAGCACGGTGCTCTCGAGAGAGAGCATATCGGCAAGGACTTTTAAAAAAATCTATTTCCACTCAAGGTACTTGTTATTTCTCTGGTTATTTAAGAAGCTGAATGAGGAAACCTGAATTAACTGGCACTATATTTCTGATTTATTCCAGTAAGTTTTATTGACTTTTCAGACTGGAGCTCTGGGAACTTGCCTGTCTAAGTTGCTTCTTAATCCTACTGTGGTTTCACACCAATGTAAGAATTTCACTAATGTTATATTACTTTAAACTAAGTAGAAAATAAAATAAGAGAGTCCAAAATCTTGTTTTAATTTCAACCCATACAGAAATTTGAACATTTGGGACCCCTTTGTGAAGGCACCAGCTCTTTAAACCCATCATAAAATGTAAAGATGGCATTTAAATGTAAAAAAAAAGGAAAAGGAATTCTAGGAGAAAAAAAGGTGTCATGAGAATTTGTAAAAGGAAAGGTATAGTGTCATTTCTCCATACCTTTATATCTTTGGTTTACTGTATTATCCTATCTTTGCAATTGAATTGTATTTTAGTTTTACATATATATTTCTGTATATTTAGTTTTACATATATATTTCTATATTTTTAGTTTTACATACATATTTCTATTTTTAAATGCAATTGTAAGAAACAGAAAATAATTTATCATCATTTATATATATAACAATAATAACTTTTCAGGACATAAAATGCCACATAGTATCCAATTTTTTTTTTTTTTTTTTGTATCGGGAATAGAACTCACAACCTCACCCCTACCAGGCAGGAGCTTACACTACTGAGCTAAATCCCTGGCCCTATTTTTTGAGATAGGGTCTCACTATGCAGTTCAGGCTGGCCTTGAACTCACTTTGTAGCCCAGGCTGGTCTCAAACTCACAACAATCCTCCTGTCTCACCTCCCGAGTGCTGGGATTAAAGGCGTGCGCCACCACGCCCAGCTTCCAGCTGTATTCTTAAATGTAAATTATTATAGGTATAACAACTACAAAGGATAACTGAATAGTAAGGCAATATGAACTTTTGAAAAATGCATTCAAATATTATATTCTTTATTATGATTTTACAGAGTGTCTTTGATAAATCAAGATCATTTTAGTAATTCCTTTGTGTATGCTACCCATACGGTAATAACTAAATTCTGAAAATTCAAAGATCTACTTACAACTCTGACTAGGTTCTTTCCATAAAAATCACAGCAAATATGATTTTAAACTGTTTCACTGAATGTAAAATTTTATTTAAAAATAATTCATACTAAATGTAAATTTAACGTATTTACATATTTCTTTTTTTTACTAATAATCCTGTTTTGTAAGATGATAAAGCAATATTGATGTAAACTGTTATAACTTTAAAAGATTTTCTCATTATGTATAATTCAAAATTAAAATATATATACAAATTCAAAAATATATACAATTATGGACATAGAGGAAAATGTGAGAAAATAATCAGCAATAGATAGCTAACTAATTATTGATATAGTCAGTTGATAATTTCAAATCAAATTTGTTGAACAATATATGAAATACAAAATGTATTCATACATGCCTTACACTCAAACACAATTCTCTGTCCTTTGGAAAGCACTTCAGACAACATTCAACACTAGAAGAGACAAGAAAATAAGGCTGAAAGAATGTTTCTTCTCAAGCAACGTAGTGCTAGGAGATACAGCATACATAGAACTATCTGCAATACATAGTGATGATGATGTAATGTATCAGAAGTTGGGTGAGTTACCTTTCTGTAGCTAAGACAGTCTGTATTTGAGTTGGACTTACCCGTAAATAGGATTTGAACTTGAAGCATTGGCGCCTCCACAGTTTTCTGGTGAAATTGTAACATGAGGAGTGCCACAAAGGGAAGAAAATGCGATGAATGCAGCCAATAAATAAATTTGACTGATGTGTAGCACAGGGAAGATGTGGGCATAAAATGAGATAAGGAGGTCATTAAATTGATAGCTACAGAGATATATGATTGAATTGGCTCATTCATTAATTCAGTCACTCATTCATGCAAGCTTTTCTTGGCTGTTGCTGTGGCCCTGAAGCAGAATATTCTCTGTGATTTCTAAGTCTTGCCTAAAAAGCTAGGCCTGAATTCAGCTGCATTTTTTCCCAAAAGAATTTGAAAGTGCATAAAAGGCTAACCTAGGTGGAGTAATGAAGATGCTAA